>CM031238.1:443540455-443812955 GCA_018340775.1 Taxus wallichiana var. yunnanensis | reverse complement strand
AAACAGGGCGGCGGTCCTGAAACCACCACCCTGCGTAGGGCAACAATCTTGTCCACCTTTTCCAGATTCCGTCATGCGTGTTTTAACATGCGATAGTTCACTTAATTTCACTTTTAGCATGCATCGTGAGCCAAATTGTCTAAAATTAGCTTTGATTGCTTGGTTCTCCTTCCTCCTATTTTTAAATAGATTTAATTAGTTGGAACTACTTCTTCTTGCCTTGTGCATGAAGGCACCTCCCATCCTCAATTCTTATATATTCCATGCTTGTATTCAAGCAAAAGGCCTGAGAATTTTGTGTATCTTGCATTGTATTGTTGCCACAATCTTGCTAGGAATTGCATAGCCAAGCTCAGATCTCTTGTGCTATCTCTCTTCTACTTACATTGCATCCAGACTGCCTTCAAGCTACCATTGCTCAAGCACCATCCTCCTGTTGTTGCCTTTGCATTCCCAATTCCTTGGACTCATATGGACACACAGAGAAAGAAAGGATAAACTGAGGGGACAATCACTACACAATGGATTTACCTCTGTTATGTGAATTCCAAGTTGGATTTGTTGTTTGATTTCCTTCATTCTTGCAATTTATCATTGTTACATCATATCAAATAGAGTAGAAATCAATTTCCTTTCATTTGCAAGTAATTAGTTAATTTCTAAGAGGGTTTAAATCATTAACATAATCTCCGGTGATGGATCCTCTTCTTCCCATCCCTATGGATCTGAAGGAGATAATATCTGTAGGAGGTTGTCTACACATCATAGATAATTTGGATTTTTTTGTTTTAAGTTAGTTTAGTTTCAATACACTCAAAGACAGGTGAATTACCACAACAAGTCATTTTGCTTGTTTAGTTTTAGTGTAGAGATATTTTAATTATTTAGAATAGAAGCAAATTGTTGTTTGTGATTGTAATATTTCAGTTTTGTGATTTGTTTAGATTAGTTTCCTTTTAGTAGTAGCATAGATTGCCAGTTTTAAGCTTAGTTAATTTGGACACTTCAAACTAGATCAACACTTAGATCCAAGTTATGCAAACAAACCATAGGGAAGTTCATAGCCTCTAAATCTCCCCTTTGCCAATTCAACTACCAAGAGATGACACTACTAGATCTTAGTCAATGATCCTCATATAGTTAGCTGCACACATTCAAACATCGGCTGCTTCGAGGCACAACCTCGGGGGGTTGAGTGCGGTTGAAGGTTGCATGTCAATTTTCATCCGTACAATGACCATGCCAATTAACTAAACACTTGGAGAGTTGAATTGAAGCCCCATTGGCGTGAAGGAACAAGAACATCTTATGACACCATCCTCCCTTTGGAGAAGTTATCCTCGTCATTCAATCACCCAGATCGCCTTCGTTATAAAGGTATGATCACCATTTGAATTTGTAAGCCATTTCTTCCGTGATTTAATAATGACGATGTTTAATTTATTTAAATATAAGCCCAAGATAGCCACACCTAATCATCCATTTAGAAAACTTGCGTTTGTGATCATATACACACCTTTAACAACAATCAAAACCGATTGCATTAATCGACACTAATCATTGTGATCATCACCGATCACCTGTCAAAAATACCTTTAAACTCATTTTGATATATTTCCTTTATGTTTTGAAGTCATGGCTAATGTTTTCATGTGTACAAGCATGGTTCTCTTTTAGATGACCATTCTAGGAGTAGTTTATGAAGCTGCCAACATCTATGACCTCCCCACGTTTGTTAAGCTTTCGTGTGTGAACAATCTGATATCAATCACGAGTTGAGTATATACGTCATCGTCTTTACGCCCAATTTGGATGACATTCCCGAACATTTGGATATTTTCCTTGAAAACATTGATGAGGCCAACCTTTATTGCAATAATCACTTTGATTCGCCTCATCCCCTCATCAAGATGTTGATTGAGTCCCATTGTCTAAGCAATGCATATTAACAATTTGTTATCTATATTGTCATACATTATTGGTTATAATTCCATCATTTTTTATATCTCTAGCTTGATTGCTTAAAAGTGGGTTGACATCCGCGAAAAGAGACCTTTTCCTCGTCGGGATCGACACTTGCCAAGAAACTCACCTATCATTTTACTAATATATTTCTACTTGTCAAGTTGTCTACTTATGTACATGTTTTCCTTCCCAAAAAAAGAGTTCCTACGTCACCTGGATTCAATGGTGCACATTCTTCATCCCACAAGTAGCTTTAAACCATGTCATCATTATAAGTTTTAGTGCTTCATTTCTTAAAGGGATTAACTCAAGCTAAAATTACTAAAATAGTTGGTGTTAAAAAAGGATGCCCAACTTCACCCACTTTATTTGGGCTTTACATTGACAAACTTGAGGAGTGGATAAACAAAATGGATGGAGGAGACATACTTAACTAACTTTGTAATAAAATTTCTCCTCTATGCAGATGACCTCATCCTAATTGCAAAATACCACATAGTTTGAGAGAGCACTTGAGGGCCCTTGAGCTCTTATGTCAAGAAGTTGGAATGTAAGTAAACATCAACAAAACCAAAGTCGCGATCTTTTCTCTATAGAAAAAAGAAGCAATTTAGCTTTTTTTTAGGACAAACCACTGGAAGTAGTGGAAGAATACAAATATATTGGGTTGGACTTTCACAATAAGCTTAGTTGGGAAACATGTAGAGCAAAAATAATTCAAGGAGCGTGGAAAACTTTGTATTTATTAAAAATAGGTGCACAAATGTAAAATTATGGGATTAAAAAACAAAAAAACGCTTGTTTGGCTTACTTGTCACACCGATGGTACTTTATGGTTGTGAAGTTTGGGCCAATAATGTGTTTGATCTTAAGTGTATTCAAATATAGAGTATTCAAAAACACTTAATGACATACAACTTCAAAATTAAAATGTCATTCTTATATGAGATTTTGTTTCAGTCAAGCGACAACCTTTTCTTTGGAAGCATCAACTTTAACTCAACTATTAACTTATTTGAAAAAGATGCAAAGTACGAAAGTTCATAGGTGGCCTATAATGGTTGTAGAAGAAAATCTAGGTAGGAGGAAAAACACATGGATGAAACAAAACATTAAATGGATGAACAAATGGAACATTAACATGTAAGAATGTCCAAACACTAATGAGGAGATAAAAAAGTATGTGAGAGAAAAATTTAGGATAGACATGTGGATGCAACAACTTGGGCAAAAGAAAGAATACTACATCAAAGAATTTAATCCCACTTGTGACCACAGGGAAAATGCCTACATAGAGGCACAAATCAAATGGAAAGCAAAAATGTTGATGGCCCAATTAAGGACTAGTTCACACCATCTTAGGTGTGAAATTGAGAGATGGACATCTCCTAAAGAAGAGTGGGAGGAAAGAACGTGCTTGTTTTGTAACAAAGGGCGGTGGAAACATGATGACACTATATCATGGAATATATAGCCTATAATGACATCCTTATCACGTATGATGACAATTTGAAGGTAGACATTCTACCATTCTTATTTGAAGAAAAAGGCTTGCCGAAACTACAAATCTCTTAGTTAAAATCCAAGAGAGACAACATCAAAAAAGATAATGGATTCTATACAAAACTATTAGGGCTGCTCTTGGAATGACTTTGTGCACTTTTGCGTCCCATAAAGTGCTTAGTCTGGGACATTATTAATTTCGTTCGATCGTTTGTTCGGTTCACCTAGATAATAGCCAAGAGATAAAAACTTTTGTTATACATAAATTCCACCAAGTTATGTTGGGGGAGCCATTAGGGATAAAAAGAGGTATTATTTGGAGGAATTTAACTCTAAATGCGATCTTCAACAAAAGGCTTTTGTAGGGGCTGATATCCCGTGGAAAACAAATATCGACATTGCTCAATTGAGAACTAATTCACATCATCTTCTCGTGTGAAACATGAAGATGGAAAGGACCTAAAGAGGCATGTGAAGAGAGAATCTGTGTCTTTTGCATGTTTGGTGCAGTGGAGTGAGAGAAACATTTCATGTTGAATTGTAATGCTTATAATGACATTAGGACCCAGTTTGCTAGCATGGTGGCTACTGCATCCTTTCAAAATATTTTAAGCGAGACTCTCGTTGGAAAAACAAGAGCGCTGATTCTCAAACTCATCACTAAATGCCAAAAAAATCTTTAGCAAGCTCTATTGTCCCACACGCTCTCTTTGGTAGCCTCATGAACGTTAAAATTATTTCTTCTTCTTCGTAACAATACCTACAAACTTAAATTCGTTGATGGTAAAATTCGCGCACAAAATCATAAAATTCATGTTCGCGAGTGACGTTCGTTTGCATTTCTGTACCCATCGACATGAATTCGTTAATGGCGAGAATTGTTGGGAGGAGAGCATTGTCATCGGTGGGCAATGGAGGGGCGAACATACTACGAGATGAGGCCGACTGGATCTATTCCGGAGAATGGTGGGGCTCTCAGGATGGAGGCTTCGGTAGGAATGAGGGCCAAACTGTATTCCAAAAGCATTCACTCAAAGGAAATGGCCTTGTCTCTGTTACAGCTCATCCTGCTTCTAGTCCAGTGAGTATGCCCACTTTATCCTCAGTTTCAAATTTCCTCATCGCTAGTCAAGTAAGCCTCTAACCTTAATGAATATGCTTATTAATGTGGCCATAACAAGCATGGATCCTGGGTAAAGAACGTTAGAAATGGTATCCAATCAGCATTAGCTCTTAGGAAAGGAAAGAAAATGTCCATCATGCCTGGCGCCCAGTACATCTAACCGTGCTTAGACTAAAGGGTAGCCTTGGCAGCAAACTCCTAAGTACCCTACTCTCCTCCAGGCTTAATCGTTGCCTCCCTGCTCAAGCACAAAATATTTTCTGTCAGGCCGACTCTCAAAGTCCTACTGGCAGAAAAGATTGAACCTAGGAACCTCCACCTCATCCCATCCTGGAATGCAAGCAAAATAGATATAGTGATCGTAACAATCCATTTTACCTCTGGAATGTAGCTCATCGTCTGCTCAACATGTTTGATAATTAGCCATCTCCTTTTCACCATTTCCACAATGTTATATCTCTTTGTAATTTTAGTCTTTCTTCATTTGGATGCAAATCGGTGTCGTTAGGTCTTCCTTCCGAGTTGTCTAAAAATATTGCATATATACCTGTATCTATTAGTATGAGATTGAAGTTTTTGTCTTCCATTATAACAGTTCTCCCTGTTAATGTATGTCACATTATTACTGTATTTACCGAATCTGTAATCACGTTTATCTTTTGTTGTTTCCTTTTTCTACGTATGGATTTCACATTTTTTATGTTTTTTCTCCTCCAAGTTCATTGTTGCAAATTTGCCGCCCCATATTTTCCAAAGCAGGCCACTTCAACTATTTCAGAAGCTGCAATTAAATGAACCAAATTGCTCCAATACCACCAAAGTGAAATTAAATCCTTCGACACAAATGAATGTTCCAAATTCAGAAAAAAATTGAAATCATAATTTTTGAGTTTTTAAAATAAATCCACAATACTGATTTATTAAAGAATTTCTTACTGCCAATATACAAAACAGCCAAAGCTCTGAGTTGAGCCGCTCCCCATCATGAAGACAACTAATCTGCTTTTTGTTTATTAATCGTTCTTCTTCTATTCTGTTAACCGCTCCAGCAAGCCTCCTCACATTCAATTGACCTTTTTCAATTTCCCATACCATTTCTTAACACCCAAGTCTTTTTAGAGGGTGTCTTGAAATCTAGTGGGCATGACCAAGGATGCACCAAGTTAGAGCATTTGTCTTAGAAACATGGCTATAAAAACCCTTTAGATGATTCATTCTCCTTCTTCAAATCACCCCTCTACTAAAAATTCAAAAGAATCTCCCAAGTATCAAAGCAAATCCTGCAGCTAGGCCATTCCCATGACCAAAGCAGCTCCTTCCTGCCATCACGGCAAACTACAACTTTTTGACCTAATTAGCACAAGAAAAGAAATCCTGCATAGGCTCACCACATCACGCATTCAAGTGGAAGATGCTTCAGTAGACACATACCCCACTATGGGCAACTGCCGTCAGCTAGTAAAGTTATCATGGAGCCATCCATCCCACCTTCCAGGTGCCAGATATACTCCAACATCCAAGGTTTATTCAAGATTCCTCCATTACTAATTCCCCTTTGAGGGACCAAATGGGAGTGTCCCCTCTCTACCAGAAATTAACTCAACCCTCTCATATTCAGCCTGATGCAGAGCTACATCCAAAAACACAAATCAATGAGGTTAGAATACTCAAAACCCACAATTGTCCTTTTTTCACAAGCAAAACACTCACTCCTTCTTCCCTTATCTAGGCTCCTTGTAGCCATAGTTCTTGAGTTTTCCTGCCCTAACTTTTGATTCAGGAACTTTCTGAGAAAACTAAAATCACTTTAGGATACCCATTTGGGGTTTTCATCCGTGTGTGAAATTTTATAGGATCTTCCTTCACAAAATTCTCCCCAAATCACTGTTTTCAGTCTCCCATTAGGTCTCCAAACTGTACATGGCTCTTGAGAGTAGACTGTCCTCAATAACAAATAACTGAGTCATCTAGGGGTATTAGCTTGCAATAACTCTTCTTGAATATATTTAAGGCTCATGTGTAGATGACTTTTACAAGTTTATAAACTCTGCATGCATGTGCAAGGTCTTGAAATGTATTAATTTCTCAAACCCTAGGAGGGTTTCTTAATGAACACGAGAGAAGATATATTGTTATAAAAACACCTATAAACACTTTCCGACCCTAAGATCTCTCCTCAAGGTCTGCATCAACATTCCTGAGCATAATATACTGGCAGTGAAATGCTTCCATTCAATCATTCATGAAACTTGAGTGATCTCCACCTAAACTGTCCTGAGAAAACAGAGCATCCAGGGTTTGAAACTTGTCTAAGCACTGTCAATACTAAATCTTGTAAACTCTTATCTTCCAAGGTTCTTATATATTATTTCAATCTTTTCCAAGTAGTAGCTAACTTACTCAACACGCAATTTTCAGTCCTTTGAACAAAATCCTCCCATCAACCTGGCCATCTTGGGTTGACTATTATAGTTGCACAGACTGCTATAGAGATTTATACACAATTAATACTTAAACCCTAACTTGCAGAGCTCCTGTAGGTGTACTGTAGCCTATACACTTCATGTAAACTCATCTCAAGCTTAAACTCGTACTTCTATGACCAAGTTTACTCCTCAAAGCATCGAACTTGTTTGGATCAAACAAAATACACAGTTAAGTCTCAGGCTTTCTCTGACTGTCACAACTAATTAGATCCTCAAAGAATGTGGAATACACCCTTTCAAGTCACAAAACAAAGAAAATGTCCTCAAAGCTAACATGCATGTATTTCTACAAAGAAATGCTTCAAGCAAAATGATCATCAATGTTCATACGCTCAATCCCTGGATCTGTCACACCTTGTTTGCAAACAAGAAATACCACACAAAACTTCTTCAATCCTTCTTGGAGCTACTCCTTGATTCTCATTCGAATGGAATGAATTAGTTAGCTACATTTTTGCATTTTATATCCTTCCGCTCAGATGTCAACCAAATACAAGCCATTAAGGCCACTTGGTTGCATGTTTAGCTCTTAAGACAACATTAAGACTTAGGCTAGAACTCCAAAACCCTAACACCTAAACACAAATTATGATTCCAAGAACTCTATAGGTCTTTTACATGCATGACAACCCATGAATGACCCATAGAACACAACAAAACTCCAAAATCAAGCCAAAAAGGTCTTCAAAATTCAAATTTGCAGTTTTGGAGGGAAATTGCACAATTTGAATTTGTGAAGGACTAGATACAACCTAATACCCCTAGATGACTCCTAATGACCCCTTAAACCTACAAACAAACTATCAAACCAAAATTTGGAGATTACAAACCAAAATTGCATGTTTGGAGTGATGCTCCTGCTGCCCTGCACCACAGCCTTTCCTAGAGTATACCATAGTAGCTAGACGTGACAAGCAAGTGGCTTATTACCTTGTTCATCCTGGCTTGCAAAATCTAAAAGCAATGTTTTGCCTTGCCTAGCTCACCAATGCTTCAGAGCAATCAGCCTGGTTTGCCACAAGTGCCTGCCATCCCTTCTCACTGGGCCATTGCTATACTCCACACATTTAGCCCACTCCTGACTACATACATTTAGTGCACATTTAGTCCACCCCCCCCTCATGGGCAACTGCTGTCAGCTAGAAAAGTCAGTACGGAGTCATCCATCCCACCTTCCGGGCACTGGATATACTCCAACATCCAAGGTTTATTCAAGATTTCTCCATTACTAATCCCCCTTTGAGGGACCAAATGGGAGTGTGCCCTCTCTACCAAAATTTCACTCAACCCTTTCATATTCAGCCCTCCCCAGAGTATACAATAGCGGCTAGACATGACAAGCAAGTGGCTTATTTCCTCGTTTATCCTGGCTTGCAAAACTACAAATCAATGTTTTGCCTTGCCCAGTTCACTGATGCTTCTGAGTAATCAGCATGGTTTATCACAAGCGCCTGCCATCCCTTCCCACTGGGCTATCACCATACTCCGCACATTTAGCCCACTCTTGACTACATACCCCGAGGTCTTCAAGCTGATGATGGCCATCAACAGACACACCTGTCTCCTGATCATTCATTCTCCTCTCATAGGGGCTCTGCTTTTCACCCTGTCAGTCATAAGGTTAAAATTGAATCCCTCCCTTTTCACCAAACAAACCCCTCCCTCCCACACCCTTACCAACTCCCATTAGGCTACTAGCTTTGTCTCTCACCCAGCTACTACAACAGATAAATTGGACCATTTTGCAGGGGTTGTCAGCAACAATCTCTGAGCCTGTTGATTTTTTTGTCACCCCACAGGACCTTATGCTTAATTAAGTGACCAAACATCAAGAGCAGTGGGTTTCATAACAACAACGAGTCGATCTTCTTCAACGCTAACTCCTTGCACACTCTGGTCACTCAGCTACATCTAATGATCCTCCCAAAAAGGAAAGATGCTCATGCCCACACAAGAAACAAATACAAAAGCTACACTCACACCCAAAAATCATGAGCTCTTGGTGTCCTCTCTAGAAACTATTCTAGAAGCCACGGTGAACTCTCTTCCAGTACCTTTTCAGGACATCAAACAAAATCCTATGAACTGTCCACCTCATACCATGGAGAACTAACATGAAGTGGCAGCTGTGGATGATCAACAAACCCATACTTCACTATCTACCATCAGGAATGATATCATCCCATTTTTTTAATCTTTGTACAACTTCTATTTGTGAACTGTGCCAGGTGCTTTTTAGTCTTCTTTCCTCCCGTGCTTTGTCTCAGATCATGTCAGTCTCTGCTTCTGATTTATCTGCCTGTTTTTAAGTATTTGAGCATGTCTCGCTGATTATATACTTTTCTGTTTTCATTAATACAAGCCTTTTTAAATAATTAAAAAAAAAAATCTTTTTGTCTATACTTGATTATAACCAAAAAGGAGCCCTTTGTTATTGCATTCAAAATTTTACAGTCAATACATGTTCTTAATTGGTTGGTTTTTTTCTGAGGTGTTATCACTACTGTGAGATACCCAGTCGCTTGTTGCAAAGTTGAGCATTATACCAACATGCAACATTCTCTCTATCTCAACATAAATCCTTGCAGCATATTTTAGGTTTATACTATAAGGCTTCTTATAAACAGGAACTGCTCTGGAGATAAGTTCAATCTTGTGAACACACAACTTCTGAGATAATGCTTTGAAATCTGTTAAGATCTCCACATGCTTTGTTAATACATGAATTGCTGCTGCCTTGCTGAGGCAATTCTAGGCCTCATCCAAAACCCATAACTATTATTTTTGGTTGCTCCTATATTCTCAAGAGATGATTTTTATAGGGAGACCCTCATATTTATTTCATCGGGTTTAGAAAATTTGTACGTTGGTTGCAGATCTAAATTATCTTCCGTTGTTTGATATTGTAAAAGGTATGGAGGATAGTCACTACTTGGTTGTTTTTTGAGTTACTAGGCCCTTCTTGAGGTAAAGATTTAGGTTCAATTCTCATTAGTGACTGTAATCCTTTGATTTTGTTATGTTAATGTAGGTTAATTGAATCATTCCATTAATACAGAATGTTCCTTCTTGGATTTTAGGAAGGGTTTAGCCTGTAACTAATGTTCTATTTCCGCAAGGTATGCTGATTGAAACATTTCATACTCCATCTACCAGTGAATATTCCCTTTATCTAAATAACAACTATCTTCTGAACAATCATATAAGTGTAAATTGAGTTCATATCTTTCATCTTTGGAGTTGGATCCTGCACTTGAACTTGATTGTTCTTCTCCTATCACTTGATTTGGAAAGCCCATCATCGTTCTTCCTCTCTCAATTTTAAAGGCATTAAAGTCCTGTTTTAAATTGTGTATAGCTTCTATTCGCTTAGGCCAAAGTCAAAAATACATTATTTTCTTGTTGCTGTGAAGTCTATGGTTAAGGGCTTGTCAATTCTGATTTCTTGGGAAGGTAATATGCCCAATGTTTGTCTCCTTTTTGTAACCATTCGTGGTTTGAATTGCGATGGTAATAATGAGGGTTTCTGTAATTGAATCCATATTGTTTTAGGAAGAACATTTATTCTTGAGTCTCTGTTGATGATAACAAGAGTCAAAGTTAACGCTTTGATTTCAAAGGTAAATCTGGGTTATTCCATTTTCTCCAAATAAGTTACATCCATCTCTTCTTCAAGCTTCTTCAAGAGTCCTCGGCAATTCCAACTTTTGTCACTTTAGCTAGTAACATATTAAACTTCAATTGTAAAGCTAGTTGAACCGTAACTTGGGGTTGAGCTATAAAACTTGTTGTAAAGGAGACACAGTAACTTGTTTTTGTGACTTCATCTCATTTCCTTGATTTTGTTTAGTTTCTTGGTTTCTATCAAATGGTGGATTCTTACTTGGGGATCATCCACTTTCATCTGCTGTGGTGTTTGTTTTCATTAAATTTTGTAATTTCATTATATATTTAAAAGGTGCAGTTTGTGCAACTCCTTTGCATTGTGCTATTTCTCGTGCTTGTTAGTTGTTGATATTTTCCACATCTTGCATTCTTTGTTTTTGAATCGCATACCAGGTTCTATCTTCTATTGCTACATGTTTGGGCTAAGAACTATTGATCCTCAATTTCAATACTATTTTCTGCTTTTTATCATGGGCATTTTGCATCCTCGTGGTGCCATTGTCAACACAATTTATAGTCTACATTTCGTAAATATTTTTGAATTTCTTTATGGTTAATCTTTAGCAAAATGATCCAATTGATCATATTATTTGTGTTGGATCATTGGATGCTCCTCTTTACAACACTAGATTCTAAAATGTTGAGTATTTTTTTATAAAGCTATTGTTACATTAGGGTGATTTGGAATGTCAATTTCATAGTTTGTTATATATTACTATTGTTTCAGTAGGGTGATTTGGTATGCCGATTTTATTACTACTGCTTGGAGGCTCTATGAGATAGTTGTTGTGCAGTTTCGTACTTCTTGCGGTCTTTTTAGCTTTGCGAAGAGTACCATTGGGGTCAACTAGGGATGCCATCTCTCACTGACCCACTTCAACATGTACATCAGTGAGCTAGAGGATTTTCTTCGACAACATACTAGGTAGATGGTGGTCACAATTTTGATGCAAGAGCATCCAAGGAGTACAAGCAGTCTTGCATCAACTGAAAATAGTAGGCTTGTGTTTGTGTGAACTAGTCGGTCTGTTCATTGTTTTGACATGATGAAGTTGATCCGTGGGAAGCATCAACATTCCAACACTTCAAGTGCAGAAAGTTCAGAAGAGAACATCATTTTCATGTATCCACAAGGTTCCAAGAGAATTGGTTTGAGTTTTTCAACAAAAAGAAGAATTTAGCAAGTGGTTGCCTCCGTTGAAGGTTCAAATGGGATAGGTACTGGGAAAAGGGAAAAAAGTACTCGAGGAACATTTCAAAATCAGAATGTGATTGCATGTTTGGATTTCCCTTGAAACAGTAGACATTTAAAAAAATGACACTTGGTTTTGAGGCTGTGTGCAAAAAGTTAGCTCCTGGAAGTTCCAAGGTTTTTCTTTGTTGAAAAACCACTTGTATGGCTCAAGCGGCAGTTTTGCAACCACTGGTCTGCATAAGGGACAATTTCATAACTGCTGCTATATTTAAAGTGACCGTTTTGGCTGTGAAGAATGTGAAATTAAAGTAACGGTGAGAAACAATTTGCTCTCTCTTCTTGAGCGTTTCTAATGTTCTTGGGAATTCAAAGGACACTCCAAAATGTCAGAGATGTCAGTTGGACTCAAATTCTTGGAGTAGGGGTTATTTTGGCGAGCAAGGAAGAAGGGAACTTGCTGAGAACTCGGATTCAATAAGATAGAGTTAGAATTGGAGTTGGATGTGGGTTCCAGTTCAGAGCAGTGAAAGATTGTATCAAGTTCAAGAGGGACTGTAAGGGATGGATCTTCTTTATGTAATGTTCAATAAGCTTGTAAAGGCAAGTGAATGTGAGAGTGTTTATGTGTGTGTATGAATCTTTGTACGATGTTGTTGAATTCAATAAAGAATGTGTGCGAGTTTGAAGTCTAAATATTGTTCTCTTGAGTTCGCATTTATCCATTTGAGAGTGAGTGTGAGTCCTAGTTGCGGGAGTAGGCTACCATTAACTTGGTCCCCTCATTTCTGTCTGCATCAATTGATATCATAGCAAGATTTGATTTGTTGGTTTGGGTGTGAGGCTCTTGTTGAGTCTAGTTGCAGGTTGTGAAAGAGAATCCTGTTTTGTTGAGAATATATGAAGCACAAAGGAATACATCTTGGAAGAGGAAGAGCATATGGAGTAAAAGACTTGGCAGAAATGTTGAAGGAAATCCAGGTGAGATTGGATACAATGGAGATTGCACAATGTAGAGAAATTGTTGCAGTCGTGCATGAAGATGTAGAAGCGATGGAGATTATGTTGTTACCCTTCAAGCAAAGTTGTATGTTTTGGAGAGAAGACCAAAAAGTGAAGAAAATAAACCAGCAGAGATCTTAATGAAAGAGAAAGGTAAGACCACTTGTAATCTATTTCTGTTTTGTGGTAAAGAGACGCTTGAAGAGTTCACGATATGGATATTTGAGCTAGAGTGTTGTTTTGAAGAGAATAATATTGAAGACCCCAAGAGGGTAGAGGTTGCAAGGACTAGATTGTGTGGAGTTGCAGCTGTGTATTGGAGAGTTCTCCAAGAGAGAAGACAAGATAAAGGAAAGAAGAAGGTAGAGAGTTGGGAACACATGGTTTCCAAGATGACGGGTCATGTTGTGCACCCTAGAATGCAAGTGGAGTGGTTGAAGAAGCTTCAAGTCTTGAGGCTTGAGCGTGAGGAGAAGAAGATTGCCTTGAGAGGCAATAAGAAAGTGAAATTGCCATGTGAGCAACTCAAGTCTATTTTGAAAAATAGCAAGAGAGAGAAGGAAGTGAGAGATTCTTCTGGATGGTGTTGTGAAGAGTGAAGAGAAGAAGGTTGCTTTGAAAGGTAATAAGAGAGTGAGGTTTCCATGTGGGAAACCCAAGTCTGCTTTGAAAAACAAGAGAGAGAAAGGAGGTTGTGAGCACCCCATAGAAGAAGAAATCCTCATAGAGGAGGACATGGAGGTGATGGTTTGTGAATCTGAAAAAGGAGACCCATTGTTGAATGATGGGCCAGAGTTTGTGGTGTTCCCGAAGTTGATAAGGAAGAAATATCATTGGAAAATAATATGAGCAAGTCGTCATTTTCATCTTTGGAGGGGAGGATGGTTGAGGACAATTGAGAAGAATTACGGATTTCCATGAAGGAAACAATAGAAGTGAATAAAACGGACAGCGAAGGAGAGTTGTAGGTTTCTGTATGATGGAAAAGTGACAAGCGAGCATGGGAATCTACAAGTAACTCTTCCTCGCACCGACCTCTCGAGGTCGTGCCGAGACAGCCGGTGGGGATGGAATATACGTGGGGTATGGACAAACTAATTGGGCAATCTTATGTCTTCGACACGCACTAATGGAATCTGCGAATCTAAGGCAAAGAAGGCCCTCCTAACCTGAATTGGCGTGATAGATCGGTTGGCGAGGATGACTGCTCGAAGGCTCCAATCAATATCGAGCTCTGGCGTGATTCGATCTATAGGTTGTGGAATACGCGGAAGATAACCTGTGGGTGCTTCGTATATGTCTCCCAACAGGGTCATGAAAACGAATGATGGACTGATGGTGGATTCTATGGGCGATTTTCTGGTCTAGTCCAGAAAGCCTTAGCTTGATTTGCTGCTACGTCTAGTGAGGATAACTGTGCGATAATGATTGGTGGAAGTGGAGTGGATCTAAATACTAATGTGCGTAAACCAACATCTATGTCTGATTGACCTATGGACTCGTTGGGTTGTGGGACCTGTGGATCACAACCGTAGATTCGTGGTTGTTGTGGACCTCCTATGGTCATGTGCAGAATCAATCCCTAACCCCTAGTATCCAGTAGTCGTATGCCTTTTCGGCCTCTATATTGAGAACTAACAGTTGTGCAATCTTCTCAGAGTATCTTATAGGCGTCCTGGCAACTTGAATCCTTAAGCTAGTGTCTATATCGGTTAGAATGTCTCTGCGTCTGGTTGTGGGACCAAAGGATCACAACCGAACATTTGCTCTTTTTCAAGCCCTTCTACAGTCATGTGGATATTTATCTAGGGTAGTTTGTAGTTTGGCTGGTTTGACCAAAACGTGTATGCTTGGTCGTCTTCTATGTTCATCCTCTCGGTTGCGCGCTAATTTCTTGTAGGTCTCATTGTTGTGTGGAAGACCTAAATTATGAGATTTTGGTCTATGTCGGTTATCGCAACAACAAAGTTGGGTTGAGGCACGATTGGCTCGAATACATATTCTCGGCTCCCTAGGTCCCGTGATTGTCATACAAGCGAAACAATGTAAATCTAATCAAGCAAAGTAAAACTAACCATGCAAAGTATATCTACAAAGATATATAACTTCTCTATTTTTGTGTTTTTGACTTAACTATTAGAATGCAATGAAAGAGCAATTATTTAAAATATCTATCAATCGACAACTAAACTAATAACGAAATTAAAACAAACAAGGCAGCCGAGTATAGCTACTTTCCTGTGCAGTTGTAAGTCTATTCTAAATAACGAAATAACTGATCTAATCTATTTGAAAGACTCTCGATCCTACCTCATAAGTGAGGAATGAATCATAGTTTCTCGAAACTATCAATCCCCCATGACTTCCCGACAATATCGAAAGTGAGGTTAACTGAAATGAAATGATTCACTACTTTATTTGATATGTTTTAATTAGAACTTTGATAGCTTGAACCTGGATTTCGCAAAACAGTGGCGAATCCGATTGTGTGTGGCTTTGTCCCTCGGTGTGATCTCCTCGTTCCTTCGTGCTCACGTGAATCCGAAAAACATGTAATGTTAGCATCAAGTAGGTATTGGATTAATGGCAGCTTTGGGTGCAGACTGAATACAATGCGAGTAGGAGAGGGATAGCGCAAGAGAACAGAGCTTGGCTTATGCAATTCCTAGCAGGATTTATTGCGAGTCATACGACACAAAATGTCCAGAACTTGAAGCTATTCTTTTTGACAAACAAAACCTGCAACTCTAATGGCTTCAGACTGAAAATGAAACTATCCTACCTCAATTGATTGTATGAAACAATAACAACACTAGCACAAGAAGATTATGTGGCTTCTAAACAAGCAAAACAACACTAACTATGCATGTAACAACTGAAAACTATGAATTCCTAAGAACTGAAAGACTAAAACTATGAAATGAGAAGATGAGAGGCAATTTTGAGGGCCATTTGCTTAAAGATCAACCAGACTATTTATAGAATCCCCATTTACCCAAAGGTGAAAACCAATTTGAACTCTTTAACCATAAACAATGCAAAAACACTATTCCAGGGAACCAGAATCATAAATACGAGCAAAGGCGGTGAAAAAGAAGTGGTAAACGTTGAAATTTACGTGAGTCGCGTTAAAATGGACGTTCTGGAAAAACGCGTGAAGGACCGGGCCGCCTGCCTGCACAAGGCGGCGATCACGAGACCGCCACCAGGCGGCAGGTGGCGGTTTCGTAACTGAAGACCAAAACACAAAGAAAAAGAGGGGAGAAGAGAAAAACAAAGCACACAGGGGCTAAGCGGGACATGCGGGATGTTAATGCATACTTGGAGAGCTTTTCCGGATCCCGAACACCTTGCGAGGAGACCTGTATCATCATTAGGGCACGTGTTACGTTGTTCGGCGGTGCAGTACCCTACAATTTTGGGTATGTACAGTTTCCATGAAGGAAACAACAAAGATGAAGGAAGTGCTAGTTAATGCACATGAGGAGAGTTCAGTTGAAGACCCCTATGTGAAGTAAGGGCAGAATATAAAGTGGAGAATGGTGTTATGGTTACTGAAAATGGACCTTTGATCAGCCATCATATGACTACAAGCTATGAGAAGAATGCAAGCAACGGTGAAGAGTTGGACGTCGTGTCTAAGGGGCACGGTGAAGAGATGCAAGGAGTGTTTGTAGGATTTTTTGGCTTACATAATATGTTTGATCTATTTTGCAGGTCCAAATGAAGAGGAAAGAGAGATTGAAGAGATGTTTCTACAAGCATTAGAAACACATGAAGGAGAGATGGTAGAAGAGGAAGAATGTCACTCATAGCATAGAGGCAAAGAAAGAAAGATAGATAGTGGATATGTTTCCATCAAGAAGAATGAAGGAAGAACATGGTGGTGCATATGTGGGAGCAGCCCACATAGGAGTTGAAGAAGAGGCACTTTTGAGTTAAGAGCTACGTTATTTTGATATGGAAAAGGAGAGTGCAAGTTTCTTTGCACATGGCATTGTGATGACTGAGAAGATGAAGAGGGAAGAAGGAAAAGGAGAAGAGAATGAGACGGAGCAGCTGATGTTGTTATCAGCCAAAGCATGTGTGGAAGAGGATGATGTTGGAAAAGGATGGTGTTGGAAGAGGCTCTTATGAGTCAAGAGCTACATTATTTTGATATGGACAAGGAGAGTGCAAGTTTCTTTGCACATGGCATGCTTGTGATGCCTAAGAAGATGAAGAGGGAAGAAGGAAAAGGAGAAGAGAATGAGATGGAGGAGCTGATGTTGTTATCAGCCAAAGCATGTGTGGAAGAGGATGATGTTGCAGCTGAAGTGTGTCTTTTAGAGGACATGAAGATGGAGAAGGATGTGCAAGTGAATGCACATGATGCTGATTTGAAGGAAGCATTGAGTGGAGAAGAGGAGAATAGTGTTGCAGCAAAGATGACATTGGAGGAGATGCATATGAGAATGCCAAATTCTCATGATACTACATATGCTGAGTTTATTGCAGTAGTTGAGGAATGGTTAGAAATCGAGAGTATGCAGAGACAAGTTGCAGCCGGAGAGGAGTTGCTGAAGTGATGTTGCAGCAGTGGTGGTGTTAAATGGGCTAGTGCCCATGAGAATTGTTGATTCTCTAAATGTGTGGTTTACATGCATTAAAGAAGAGAAGATTTTTGAAGAATAGTGTAAATGAGCGGGCCTTTGGAGTCCAAGCATGGGATATAGTTGCAGGTATGACGAGGAGTGAATATGATGGATTTTTGACAAGAAATCCACGAGAGGAGAATCTCGAGTGAGGCATATACAGGAGAAAGGAATGTTGTTGGAAAGAAGAGTGGTATGAGCTAGAAGAGAAAGGAAAGCATGAGTTGCATGCTTCTATTGGAGGAAGAGTTGATTGGTTCAAAGCCAATGAATACTTGAGAAACAATGGTGTTGAATACACTTGGTGGTGGTGGATGGATAGTGGTGGGTCAAAGCCCACAAGAGGATGGAAGATGAAAAAGATAAGCAGGCTAGAGGAGGTGGACGGACTACCATGCCCAAGCAATGGGTGAAGAGAAGATAGGGATGTTCACAACTATGTTGAGGTGGATGGTTTATGGACCAAGTGGTTGGAAGAGGAGAAAGAAACAAATTGAAAAATTTCATAGGTACCTAACAAGGTGGAAGGGAACAACGTGGTCATTGGCCAAGAGAGTGGTTCAATCACTCACCCTACCTTTGTGAGTAGGAGCTCGCATATTTTCTACCTTAGATGTCTGATGTAAGAGTATCTAAGGAGTACAAACAATATTGCATCAACCAAAAATAGAGGCTTGTGTTTGTGTGGACTAGTCGGTCCTTTTTGTTGTTTTGACACGACTAAATTGATCCGTGGGCAAGAACAACATTTCAACACTTCAAGAGCAATAAGAACATAAGAGAACATTAGCTGCATGTATCTAGAAGGTTCCAAGAGAATTGATTGAGTTTCTCAACAATTAGAAGAATTGAGTCTCGAGGAAAAGGAAAAACTACACAAGGAACATCTCAAAGTCAGAATTGAGTCTCGAGGAAAAGGAAAAAAGTACACAAGGAACATCTCAAAGTCAGAATTTAATCTCATGTTTGGATTCCCCACCAAAATATACACAATGTTGCCAAACCGGTGGTTTGGCTTAGGTGGTGGTTTTGAATCCACTTTGGGGTGGTTTCATAACCTCATGTCTCGCATAAAGGAGCATCTCACACAACCGCCACGACGGTTATGCAATTGCCGCTGCTTTGTTTAAAGCAATGATTTTGCCCATGAGGAACTTAAAAAGAAAGTAATGGCCATAAGTGTTTCACTTTTCTTCTTGAGTGTTTCTAATGTTCTTGGGGATTCGAAGGGCACTCCAAAATGTTAGTGATGTTAGTTGGATTCGAAACTCGGAGGAGTTATTTTGGCAAGCAAGGAAGAAGGGAACTTGTTGAGAACTCAAATTCAGTTAGAGAGAGAGTTGGAGTTCGATTTGGGTTCCATTCCAGAGCAATGAGAGATTGATCAAGTTAATGTGGTTCTGAGGACAAGGTTTTTAGTTAAGAAAATCCCTAACCCAACAACAAGTAATAACACACACAAACATGCACTGAGATAACCAAAGCCCACATTGTACTATAGATTCCAAGTGTTACATAAGTTCTTAGAGTAAGTCTGTTGGAAGACATGCACAAGGAAGAAATAAAGAGAAGGCGAATTGCACACTCGGGAATAGTGTGTCTCTGTCATTATATTATGAATGATGTAGTTACAAAGCGGTTGATATGGTTATAACCATATTTTAGTTAAATAACTAATGACGTCCGTATCTATTAAGCCTTAAATTGTAATACCCCCTAAGGCTTATCCTACATAAAGCAAAAACAAACATTTTAGCAAAGCTGGAACCAATCAGAACTATGTAATATGCAGAGGTTTTCACTTTGAAAGCAATGCTTTGACTAGGTAGGGCTCCATAAAGTTGTTTCGTGACCTTCGTAAAGGTGTAGCGCCTAAGCTGAATTCCCGAGTTCCCGATTCCATCTCTTGAACTCCCGAATCATAGATCTCCCGAATTATTGGACAACCATCCATATTGAGCCATCCACAAGCTCCATCAAGTTGTTTCATGACCCTCGTGAGGGTATAATTCCCAAGATCCACAATCTCCCGAACTATCTGAGCAATCATCCATACCGAGCTTCATCTACCCTGTATCCTTTCCTGCCTTCAAAGTTTAGAGCATCTTTATATTACGTATTCGTCACTGTCCTCACTACCTTTTGTATTTGTTGGGACTTCAACCATGGCTATATTGACTGAATTTGATATGCATTTACCATTGAGCACATCATTGGTTTGAACACGACAATCCCACAAATTTTTATTCACAAGTTGCATTTGTATTTTCACTTTCCATGTATGAAAAGTTAGACCAGAATATTTTTCTAGTGGAATTTCCATAAAATAAAATAAATACGACTGTGTATTTACCGAGATAAATAAAATATCAGTTCCTTTTCCCTACAGCTGGTTTAATGCTCTTATACGACTGGTTTTGTGGCTATTTCATGAAAGTATTGTGACTGTATTCTGCCTGAAAGCGTGCCCTCCCACGACTTTGGCTCTGCTATATCCCTTCCACGACTTTGGCTCTGCTACAGAAATGGGCGGAAATGGCTGTGTTTTTACGTGCCTGTATATGCCCTTCAAAAAAGCCCTAATAATACTTCAGAACTGTGGAACCCGACTGTATATTAATGGCTCACGAACTGTATTTTCGTGACTGAACTGTGTTTTGCCTTAAAAGTCGCGGACAGTTTTTGGTTGTTCTTTGACTGGTATTTTCCTTTGAAAAACACAACTTTATATTCACAAATGCAACGACCTGCGACTGGTATTTTCCTTTGAAAAATGCAACTGCTTGCTTCAACCCTCATTTCTTATGACTGTGCCCTCGATTTTTGACTGAAAATGCGACTATATATTTGCGACGTTGCCCCTCAATTTCTGACTGCGTCATTTCTGAAATTTATAAAAAAAAAACACAATTTTCCTTCAGTCTTCGTTTTGCCTTATGCCACTATTTTCTCTGCCTTTTGATTTTCGAAAATCCTTACAAAAAGGTGAACTCAAAAATCCAAATGAAAATCTTCATGAAAAAATGTCTCTTAATTTCTTCAGTGAGCCCTAACGGGACTGTCACGAAAAATGGCTTTCTTCCCCCTCTCTCTTTGCTTGCCCGTGCTCGATACCAATGTTGGAAGACGTGCACAAGGAAGAAATAAAGAGAAGGCGGATTGCACACTTTGGAAATAGTGTGTCCGTCATTATATTATGAATGATGTAGTTACAAAGCGGTTGATATGGTTACAACCGGTTACAACCATCTTTTAGTTAAATAACTAATGAAGTCCTTATTTAATAAGCCTTACATTCTAATATGAGCTACAAGCTACGCATTCATTTGAGCTGCAATAGCTAGCCCTTCTTATTACAACAATGGAATCTCTCATAATTCCATTCACTCCCTCCTCGCTCTCTTGAACGGTAAAATCCTCTGCTCTATTTAGACTTCTAATTGTCCGATCTTTCTTGTCATCTTCCGGACTCGCCCAAATGCTTGCTCAACACACCTTGATATAGGCCTCAAAAGAATGCAACAAGTTGATTTTGATCCATGCAACCATCCATGAGTTGATGCGTGTCTCTTGTATCCATCTCCTAGGGTTTTGGATTCCAAGGCGGTTTCAAAATATTTGGAGTCAATCTAAGTTCTTTGGAATCCAAATGGTCTAAACCTTAAATTCCTTGGAGTTCGCATCTTTGTGTGCCGCCCTAGATTTTTTACACTTTATCCTTGTGCGTTATTATGAGAGATCATCCGACATTTGCAAGTAATGACTTTGTGCGATTTAGACTCCACCGCTTTGTGTCGATGCTCCAATTTTTGCATGCAAACTTGCGATGTTCGTTCATGCTCGGTGTTGTGTTGTTTTTGACTAAGACAATTTAGGACCTTCGGTTTGCCTCCTTGGATTCTTTCATGCAAGTTGCACGAATCTGTCTCTAATGCATCTTGACTTCATGTGCTTGTGCAATGCTCCCAACATCCACACAAAGATAGTTTTTGCACACAACTTGTGCATTAGCCCAAAATTCCAAAACATAATGTCCGACTTCTTGCGCGTGCATTCTTACACAATCCTAGAGTTGGAAATATTCAAAGGGTTAGCTTCTTTTCGGTTCATGCAAGATTACTTTCTTGCTCGAGATGCTCTTACATCAAACTCCCTAGGTAAGAAAAAAAGCGTGAGCCACTACTCACATGTTGAAATTTATTGGAGTATAGCCACAACAACCGATTTATGCAAGATCCAACAATGTTGAGTCTTCTTCGTGCGATTCTTCCACTTCGCTAAATATTCCTCATATTCTTTTCCATGCTTCTTTACAACTCTCGAGTCTAAGATAACCCGTATTTCTTCCTTTTCCTTCTCTGGAATTTGTTCTCACCAAGCAGTATCTGCGATCTTGACTTTCCTTTCTCATCATCCTCGTCTTAACCTTCCCGATTTTCATACAAGCCTACCACATTGAATATGGGTGGTATGTCCAATCCTCAGCGCAATGCAACCTCATATGTGTTTGTGGAGAATTTGCAAAACACCCTAGTATGTCCAATCATTTAGTTTCGCGCCTCGCATTCGTGTGCTCTTTGTATCATGAGCTGCTTTGCTCCAATTTCTTGCTCACCTCCTCATGAATCTTGCACATAAATTCTGAAGTTTTCTGCTTCTGCACTTTTTCCTTCAATTCCTCTAAATTCCCTCAACTCTGTGACTCCTCATATACATTTGGAAAGGCGTCTTCCCGTATTTTTGTTCCCTGTATTGTTATATGAAAATTCGGCTTGTCAGGCTAAAGTTACAATCCATTCTTCGGTTTATGACCAATCAAACAAAGCTTAGCAAGTTTCCCAAACTTCTATTCACAAACTTCATTTGCCCATTAGTCTCGTGGATGGTATGTTGAACTGAAATTCAGCCTTGTTCCTAACTTTTTCCACAAGGTTTGCTTGAAACGGCCTAAAAACTTGGTGTCCCTATCGACACAATGTCGTTTGACAATCTATGCAATCTCATTACCTCTCGGAAGAATAAGTTGGAAATGTTTGTTGCATTGTTCTTCTTCGTGCACACCATAAAGTGTGCTATTATTGAAAATTTGTTGACTACCATAGATGGAATCATTCTTTTTGTGATCTCGGCAATCCCAACACAAAATCTATGCGGATATCATCCCACGGTTTCTTTAGTAATGGTAGTGGTCGATACAATCTTGCATTCTGGTTTTGCCCCTTCGCCAAATGGCAAATCCTACACTCCTTTACACATTCGACATTTTATGATTATTTTGGAAGTGTTGGAAATGTGCATTGTTATTGAGTATACTTCTATCACAAGGGTAAATTGGAATGAGACAATATGTAGGGACACCTTATGAGGAGAAAGGAGGGATGAAGGTAGAAAATGGAAAAGTAAAGGGATATGAGAGGGGAAGAAGAAAGCAAAACCAGGTTAGAGAGAGAAGGGAACTCAATTAGTGAATATCCACTATGAATTGGCTTGGTGGTATGTATACCCATGTTTCTCTATAAAATTTTAGTAGAAAATCTTGTTTTAAGTTCTTGTTTAAGCTACAAGTGATCAATGTATAAACAAATCCTTAGTGCTATATGCCTATTAAAATTCACATATTTCTAAAGTGGTTCACTATGCTATTAAATATAATAATTGATATAATGAGGCGAGACTTCGTTATAGTCATGTAGTTTGGGTTTCATTATTAAAGAGGACTTTGGAATAACTTTCTTCTTAGATTTGGTGAAATATGCAACCATGGGAGGCACTTGAGATTGCAGTTGTAGGTCAGCCTTGTGTGAGAGATAAAGATGTTATGGACCTTAGTATATTTACTTGATGGGTAAGTCTTCTATATATGAGTAATAATTAAGACAAGTAATTGTTGAAAAGGAAATGTTGTCCAAAAGGTTTGTATATGCCCTTCATAACTGTAATTTCTTGTATGAAATGCCTCCTACATCCATGTAAGTAGCTAATGTGATTGAACGAATAAAGGATAAGAAGTAAATACCAATGATGAGTTTTTAGAAGTTAAAGTGTACAAAGATAAGAACAACTGGATTGTAAGGATAAATTATAAATTAATGTTACAAAAATCGGCAATTTATCACGATAAATTGCCAATCGTCCCAAAAATTGAATTTTTCATCATTAAAAATTGCGGTTTTTATGATGGTATAGTCTATGTGAGTTAGGTTGCCATAAAACACGATTCAAACCACGAAAATCATGATTTTAACCCTTAAAATAGTGGTTTTTGGAAATATCACCATTTTCTCGCATGAAACGTATGGAAAAACCGAGATAAATCTTGAAAAAATTGTGATATATTAAAAAATCTTAATTTTTATCTTTAAATGTTAAAAGTAACAAGTTTTTTTGGTTTTAGTTTTTGATTTTCAGTCAGATTTGGAGTGCTTTTCGATAATTTTCAAACAATATTTAGGGGTTTTCAATTGCTTTCAGCATTCACCGACTAGGTACCCTTTGTTTTAAAATCTCGTTGACCAAAACATAAATAAATCCTAACCCTAAACGTTAGTTTTCCAAAGTTTAGGGTTAGTTTTTTTTTAATTGAAATATTTACAAATTTAGAAGATTTACCTATTGTAGGCTATACATTTTTTTATTATAGTTTAACCCTAACCCTAACCCTAAACATTGGTTTTCCAGATTAGGGTTATTTTAATTGAAATATTAACAAATTTAGGAGAATTTATTGTTTTAGGTTATAAATGTTTTTATTACACCCTAGCCCTAACCCTAAATGTTGATTTTCCAACATTTAGGGTTAGGATTTTTTAAATCAAAATATTTACAAATTTAAAAGATTTTACTATTTTAGGTTATAAATAAATTTATTACACCCTAACCCTAATCCTAAATGCCACTTTTTGTGTTATGGTTAGTTTTTTTATAATAATCGAAATGTTTATTACATTAAAAGACATTAGGTTTTAAAGAAATCGAATACACCCTAACCATAACCCTAAACTTGTTTTTCGAGTGTAGAGGGTTAGTTTTTTTTGAAAAAAATTGAAATGTTTATAGATTTAGAAGACCTCAAGTTTTTAAAAATTTAATACACCTAGATTTAGGGTGTATGAAATTTTTAAATAACCTAAAGTCTTCTCATTTTGTCAAACACAAATTTATTACACCCTAACCCTAACCCTAGCCCTAACCCCCGAACGTTGATGAATGCTCACGTTAAGGTTAGTTTTTTTGAAAATATCGAAATGTTTGCAAATTAGAAAACGCAAATGTATGTAAATGTTCTATATTACCCTAGGTAAATGTTCTATATTACCCTATGGTAAATGTTCTATATTACTTTATTATGTATGTACTAACAATTTTAGGAACACAAAAATTACATTTAGCGAAACAAAAACAAAAAAGCATCTATAAAACATCTTCTCTCTTCTTATTCTTCTTCTCTCTTTCTTCTTTCGGTCATTTGTCGTTCGGTTGTAAATCCCGGTGCAAGGGGGATCACGAGTGTTAGACATGCGGTGGTGCTTACGAGCTCTAAGCTTCCCCCGTGAGTAGGTAGCCATTAGACAAAACTGAGACCTTTCACATGCCATTTCTTTTGGTGCCACTCTACTCTCATGTATCACCCTACTCTCACGTACATCTCTCTTCCACATACTATCACTCTTCCATGTACTTTCAGGTATATAAGAAGTTTGGTATATTGCGAGTTATGCTCTTACGTACCATTACCCTTCCACGTACCTTTGGGTATATAGGAAGGTGCATGGTATATTGGGTAGTTTGGCTATTGGAGATTAAGGTATATCAAAAGGTGGGAGTGATAAGGGTTTCTTTTGGGATCGAAGGGAATATTGAACACCTTGAAAATATTTTAGCGCATAAACACATTTTTTTATCCACATTGTAAATTTGATTATTATTCTGCGTGAGAAAGATTTTGCATGGGCCTTTGTGATCCGGAAACTGCCTCTTAATACAATAAACAGATCCTGTTCTTAGTGATAATTGAATGGAAATTGCTTAAGTTCCTTTTAACCAATATAATGTGTATGAACAATCACAACTATACTGCAAATTGAGAAAAGAGAATGCAAAGGAGACACAAGAATTTATCCTGGAGAAACCCAAGGTGGGAAAAACTCCAGTGGGTAAGCAAATTACTTCCCTCTCACTATGTAAATCTCCAAAATACAAAGTACTGCCAATAATTGGCCTTCAAGAAGGATTCTAACTCCTAATTGTATTTACTTGCTCTCAACTCCTCAAACAAGAAATAACTCACTCTCAATGAACAAAACAAGAAAGAAATCCAACTCCTTTTTGCTCACACTTGTTTTCCCTCAAAATCACTTGCCTAGAATGAATAAATGCACTCATATTTATAGTTGCCTTGCCCAAGGATGGAAGGAAGGTGAAATGAACCATTTGAGAAGCCCAAACATTTGCAACTGTTCGGATTCTCCATTTTGGCGCTAATGGGACAGAACTGTGTGGCAGTTATGCAGTCAAACCGCAGCCAAACCACAGCCAAACCACAACAGTTTCACGGCAGTTTTGCGGCAGTTCACAGTTAATAAACAAAACTTAACAAGAAATGGTCTCTTTTGTCATTTGAAGGTGTCTGGATCACCTTCAACCTGACTTAGCCATTTTCCTAGAATAATGAACATGTTGAGGGTATGTTTTACAAGTATCAAATATGGAGAATACATAGAATTGGGTATTCTCAAATCCATTTTTGGATCACTTTGGCACGAAAATCAAAGACTCAAACAAAACCAAGGTCAAATGTAACTTTTGTGGCCATGTATGCAATGGAGGCATATACCGTTTCAAGTGGCATTTGGTGAAACAACAGGGGCATGAAGTTGCACCTTGTAGTAATTAAAGTCCTATGGATGACACCAAACAGGCTATAATGACAATGCAATCATATACAAAGGTGAAGGCCAAAAATGCAAAGATAAGTACGGAGGTTGGAATTAACTTTTTGGATGCCAACGTTATTTTATTTGATGACACATCAGGGCCATCTGCAGAACATGCATAGGGAAAGGAGGCAAGGTTTCAATCTACCCCTGGATCAGTAGCTTGTGGGCCAAACATAGGTGGAGGAAACATTCATGCATTCTTTAGCCCTCAGACCACCTGAAGCGCAAACCAAGCCAGAGAGTACAGGTTGGAAAAAGACTATTCATGATCAAGCAAGGAAGACAATTTCCAACTTTTGGTACTATTCTAGCTTGCTGTTTAATGTGGCTAGATCTTCATACTGGCAAAACATTGTAGATGAAATTGCAGTTGCAAGCCTTGGCTTCAAAGCCCCATCATACTAGGATTTGTGGGTTGATTTGCTACTGAGGATCTTGTACAGATGTGAGCGATGTTCTGCAACATCGGCATCTTGCAGAACATCGCAAGGAATGATTGAAAACAAAATGCATTATAATATTAGAGGGATGGATGGATAGAAGGAACCACACACTCATCAACTTCTTTGTGTTGTGTGACATTGGCACAATTTTTCTTAAGAGTGTTGATGCATTTGATACGATAAAATCGGGCGAGACACTCTTTCATCTATTTGATGAGGTTGTGATTGAGGTGGGGCCACAAAATGTGGTCCAATTCATTATAGATAATGTTGTTGCTTGTGTGGTTGTTGGGAGGCTTCTTATGGATAAATATGAAACTATGTTTTGGACTCCATGTGTGGCACATTGTCTTGATTTGACCTTGGAGGACAGGAAAATTCCATGGGTGAAAGAGGTTTTGCAAAAGGCCTGCACAATTACCAAGTTCATATACAATCACACAAGGGTGCTTAGTATGATGCACACATTCATTGATGGAAAGGAACTTCTTTGGTCGATGGTGTAAGCTTTGCAACGTATGGTAAAGATAAAGGTGTTAAATTTTGATTGAAGTGTGCATGTTACAATGTTGACAAAATCTGTTTTTGCAGCACAATGGTGGGATTTCTTTGGCAAAGAAGCCAAACGCCTTCGATGAATGGCAATACATATTTTGAGCTAGCTATGCAGTTCATTCGCCATAGCACGGTTGAAGTGTGTTCGAGCATATACATTCTAAAAAATGCAATTGAATCACTCAAGAACGGATGAATGATTTGGTGTTTGTCCACCACAATCTTCGCCTAAAGATCAAAAAAGCACAAGGTTAGGAAATGTTGCATTTTTTAATTCTCAATTCACATGCCAAGGTTAGGAAGTATTATTCCCAAAGTCACTAACATATGTATTCTATTTGATAATGTCAGACACCATCAAGGAAGACCAATCGATTGACCTTGATGAAATTGATCCTGAATCTAA
Source organism: Taxus wallichiana var. yunnanensis (assembly GCA_018340775.1). Taxonomy (NCBI): domain Eukaryota; kingdom Viridiplantae; phylum Streptophyta; class Pinopsida; order Cupressales; family Taxaceae; genus Taxus; species Taxus wallichiana. Next base: position 443,785,044 of record CM031238.1, on the reverse strand, counting down.
ATGGCTCGAAAATGATGATGAGCCTATTTTAGACGAAGAGGATTTGGACATATTGGAGGAGTGTGGGTATGGTGACGAGTTCATCTCTTAAAAACTGATCACTAGTCTACTTTGCCATTGGCTCCCTTGCTTTTTTGGTAATGTAATGAAATTGAACAATATAAAGATTAATGAAAGCAAACAATTTGTCGATTTTGATGGCATACAATCTCTCTCATAACTTGTATCTATTCTCTATGCAATTGAAATGCCTAATATGTATCTCAATGCAATGGAAATGCCTTGAAATTAAAAACTCTCTTTTTCCCATTTTTTCGACGGTTTTCAATTTTTTTGATTTTTTCTTGATTAATTGCGATTTTTATAAATACTTTTGGAAAACTGTTTTTCTCGAAACGGTTTTTGTGACGATGTAGGTGAAGTGAGAATGACATGACATAAGGTGTAAGTATATAAACTATGGTGATATAAAGTTTAAGATATTATCTAGAGAAATAAATGTATGTTCGTATATATGACAAAGATGTGGTATGGTATGAATAAATAGTACAGGGGTGAAGATGGGCAGTGAGTGAACAATGAGAGGAACATAAAATAGTGGAGTTAATGCAGTAGAAAATATGTACATTTGCTTATGGGCCAGCAATAGGTATGATATGTATGGAATAATGAATAAGGAAATGAAATGATAATATGATGGTTTGTACAAGGATAGGTTAATAGATTATCTGCAAGTTGTATGGTTAAAAGGTAATTATTGTATTCAAAATAATTTGAGGTTGAGTGCATGATATGGATGATATAAAGTATGAATAGTGGAGTGAATAGATTAGAGTATGTAGAGTATTAATGATAAAGGGATTTAATGGCGTGATTGAGTGTATTGGAGATTGTAGGAGTTGGGACCTATGCACAATAGGCAAACATAAAGGAGGAGAGCTTTGCTGAACTATAATCTAATATATATACACATATATATTTCTAGGTTTATAGGAAACGGGTGCTGGTACAAGTTCGAAATTCAGAAATACCAATTTTCAAAAACCCTGTGGTACGAAACGACATGGAAATGTTTGTACAATATATTATTAAAAATAATAAATATATATTAAAAAATGCATTATACTCATTTTTAGTACATAAAATATAAAACTAAAATACTTTATATTCATGAAAGTTCAGAACATTCAATGTGCTTAAATTTTCATATATGCATTATTATAACCTAGATTCTAGAATATATCATCTAGGTTTTCCTCAAGTACAGCTGAAACAAAAGTGTCTAGTGTTTTTATTTTAATTTTTTGTGTTTAAAAATAAAAGTACTGCTAAAACAGTATGAAAATGTCTTGGGTACGATAGAGCTGCATCCGGGACTGTTTTTGTGTTTTGAAAATGTTTTGTGTGTAATAGGACCCGGTACATAGGTACGCTGCCTTGGTTGGCATTTTTGGAGATTCGAGATATATATCTTGTACACCTCCCGCGCCCCGCCACCCCGACACACACACACACGGACGGCATACAAGATATATTACATACTAGGTAGATGCTAGGAAAAATAAGCTTAATTATAATAAATTTTAAATGTGCAATGTAGAGATGCTATTCTTAGGGTTCTTAAATTTGGAAAGTTGTTTTATAAATTTTAAATCTTCGTTAAAAGAAATAGATATATCATTTAAGGAGATATATACAATTTAAAATTTAGTCTTGAAACTAAAGCGATCTTCCTATTTGAGAACATTAATGTTGTAGCTCTTTGCTCTTTGTATGGCACTAGTTATTTTGTTATGGTTCTAATGTATTTACATGTTTATTGATTATTTGTCTGATTTTCGAGGTGACAAAGTTGTAATGTTTTATTCTAGGCATCTAGATTTGGCATGAGACTATGTATCACAATTGAAGATATCTAATCTTGGAATACAACACTTTACCCTTCGATGAAATTTGGAAATACTTCTAAATGGATTGATATTAGTATGCCTTTATAGTGCATACGATAAATGTTATACACTGATATTCCTCTTAGATAACCTTAGAATTGATTTATTTTATGTTTAACTCTTTAGGTTCACTTGATCAATATGAATTAATAAGTTAATGAAGGTTTATGAATCCATTTGGCCCAATTTAGTGCTTTGGCAAAGTGAGTTAATGCGGGAAATTTATCTGAGGAAGTTTAAAGATGATAAATGAATTAAGCAAAATGAGTTAACTAGAGAAAATTACAAGAGGAAGTTTAAAGATGACAAATAAACTAATTCAATTGTGATTTAGACTTATATGAGACAAATTGAGATCATAGAAGCAATTTGAGTTTTCAACCAATTAGTAATATAAATAAGGTATACTTGAGATTCAAACCTAGATCAAATTGGTATAAAATTGATTCCATTGCAAACTCAATTTGAACTTAGTGATAAGAGGAATCATATCAAAATTTTGTTTAAATCTAGTCGCTCGTAATGTGGATTTATGGTTGCTCTTTCGCAGCAAGGACTAACTTTTAATGGGCCAGTTCGTGGCTGTGAATGTTACTCGTAGGGATAATTGTGAGAACTATGTCAGATTGTTTATGGAGGTTGATTGCCTTCGCAATAAGGACTAGCACACTTGTACATATGAAAAACTACATTAGGTCTTGATCCCTTATTTGGTATATAGGTAACGCTCAATTGATTTGGTGTTTAGGCCAAATAGGCTCACTTTGTTGGTGTGTACTGCTCTAGTACACTTAAAGCCAATAACTTGAAAGTGTACTTCTAACCCTTAGAGAGGCGCTAATCGTGGTTTTGTTGCAAATCCTTTAAGCTTTTAAGGGGAGCTTAGTTTAGATCTTCGGTGTCCCGCTTGCTCCCTGGAAATGTTGTTTGTTATTGACTTCAGATGTTTTTTCCTAGTTCTTCGTTTTGTAAAACAAAACTCTAGTAAATTGTCACAGAGATACGGTTTGGGAACTCAATCAAGAGCAACCTTAGACCATGTAGCCTTTCGGAATGACATATATATATATAATAATAGAACTCAGTAGCTGTATTATTCATTCACAAGAAAACAACACATTCATACAAAAATTGATCACAAAGATATAGGCTCAACAACTGTAAGGAGATACATACACTTGGATCCAGGCGACACTTACTCAAAGAATCAACACTATCTCATAATGTCCAACAAAAGTAGCTACATCAACAATTACCAATTCCTACGTCTTAACACCGACTCTCCTCCCTTACTTTGAGGCTGATGGGTTTGTTTATATAGGCATGCAAGCCACACAAAAGCACCCTCAAATTTAATTACACACTACTCATTAAGAATCCTAAAGTTTGGGATGTTACAAAGACAAGTTCCAAGGGACCCATAAAGTACGTCGGCTTGATCCATACTTCGGGATTTACATTCCTTCATCCACGGCTTTATGTGGCGTCAATAGGTCATCGTGGCATTGGCATACCTTCACAACATCAGCTTAGATCTTCATGGCATAGCTTAGACCTTTGTGGTGTGACGGGACCTCTGCGGCGTGTCTTAGACCTTTGCAGCATGACTTAGGCCTTCGTGGTGTGACTTAGATCTTTGTGGCTTTTCTGAAAAAAAAACACAACAATCTACTCTAATTGTCTTTAGTTGATGCAAGATTGTTTGTGGACGCGGATGCTCCTACATCATAAAACAATGGGTCCTGTATCGGATTCTTAAACCTTCTTAATGCCCTATAGAGCTAATTTTAAGTATATTTATACCTTGTTGCCTCATTGCTCTATCCTATATCGGATTTGTAAACCAAGGAGTTCATTTTAGGCTTTATTTCTACCTTGTTGCCTTATCACTCTCTTGTTCTTTCCCTTTATTTGAAACAAGTAATATTGCATAACTTCTTGTTAAATTGTGAATCATCAATGGATGAATTGTACTTGCCTTGGAATTAATATACCATTTTGTTGCTCAAGAGTGTTAAAATGGACCATTGTTTGCATTTTTTGATCCTCTTGCCCCCTCGCTCTATTTCGTAGTATTTAAAATAATTGTCTTTGAGCGAGCCAAAAGATACCATCCTTTCTTGTCATAATCATAATGTTTTGGATTGATTGTATTTTATGTAAACCACTCTTTTTTGCAAATATCAATAAATGAAGTGTGACTAGAATCATAAGCTTGTTTCTCGTACTATATGGTTGTTTGGAAATGAAGTACCATTTAAGTCATCATTGTGTTATCATGCGATTTCAAAAAGATGAAGTGGTTGTTACAAGTAGGCTTAGAATTTGAAAATATAGTCGTGGCAAATGTTGAATAGCTCTATCTCTCTCTCTTGCGCGTAATTGAAAAGAATAGATTGTGGTAACAAGACTTGGGTGTCGAGAAGATCTTTAATGAGTCTTGTCGAGTTCTTGTTTTCATGGTTGCTCTATATAGGTACTTGTGATGTAAAGATAAATAACTCTTTTCGAATCTCTCCTTACCTCCTCGTTAAGTGAATTGAGTAGGAATTAAATCTAATATGAATTGAATTAAATGATCTTGAAATGTAGTTTGAAAGGAATGTTGGAATGAAGATAGTATGTTCTCTAGAGGTTCTTGTATTAAGATATTTTGGATACTTTGATTTCCATAACTTAAAAGTTAGAAACAATTGAGTGAGTGCTATAGTCCAATGGATCGTGCCTCTAGTTGTTTATGACGAGTCACCATATTTATTCCAATTATCTTTTGTTAGTTCTTCACTGCGTTTCAAAAAGTAATCACGCCATTATTAAATGTATATACTAAGTAACAATGTATGTGTTGCTTCTCTGTTGTAAAATTAGTTAGGATAAGCTTTAAAAAAAAAATCTGTATCGATTTTTACTTGGGTTTTGGGTTGAAAGATTTGGGGCATGACAAAAGCTGCAAAGAGGAATCATAAGACATGTTCAAATGGTGATGGATGATGAAACAATGGGAAAGGACCGTATTTATTTTTTTCTGTTTGTTCATTCTACATATTATATAGGTATAAAATTGTAGGTAAACTATATTCTTTCGCACTATTGAAATATATGTGTTCTGTTCTTATTAGGTATCATCTGGGCCATCTCATGCCGCTTATGCAGGATCTATGGGCAAACAAACGAACCATTACCCGAGGCCCTAATAGCTCTCTGGGGAATCAAAATTGCTAGGAACCTTAAAGTGGCCAACATTATAGTGGAGGGGGACTCGATGAACATCATCAATAATCTTTCTAAGTCCCAACCCCTAGTAGAAGCATTAGTGACTTTATAAATGAGGCCCTTGCTATAAGCAACAATATTAACATAAAGTTTCACCATGTTTATAGAGAGGGGAATAAATCAACGGACATCATGGCTAATGTTGGGGTGTGCATTAACAAGTACAATGAATGGTATGATCTACTTAACACCCCCACGACGCTCGGCCAAATCATCATTACAGATGCTAATGCAAATCCTTAGCTGGAGGCTCTCACACGGGTGGAATCCTTGGTATGGTTTTCGAGGCAGATCAAATTAAAACAATCTCATTACTTCACCACCCCGAAAAAGGAGTGTTTTTTCAAACGAGGTGGGGAAAAATTTGGGTTCATCTCTCGTGATTGCCATTTCAAGTGCGGCAGACGTCTTTGTCGAGGCGACTAGTTGTAGCTGCCGCGCAGCTACATTCTTCACGGCCATAATCAATTTTAGATATGGGTGGTTCTCCTTGTCGGGTTGAACCAATTTTTGATCCTCAGTGGAGTGAAAATGTTGAGCTTTGGGAAACCCTTAGCATTGGGGGTTTCCCAAACTTTATTCAGAAAATTAGGGGACATGATCAAGTACATTTCACTCCAGTTTGTTGAGAACTGGAAAGAGAGGAACGTCTAGTTTCAAGGCCGGGTCTTTTCCATCACAGAGGAGTTCATCTCTCACATCACAGGGCTGAGTATGGATGGTAACAAATTCTTCACAAAGAAATATGATAAGGAAATGGAGGAAAAATCTTTCTGGATGATGGGGAACAATTGGAATATAAAAAGGAAGGTATAGTCTGTGATTCAATCGAAGCCATTCAATGAGGTCGTGCAGATGATGGTTCGATATATCACTCTTGAGGGTCGTTTTTCCACAATCCCACTCCATCACTTGGTGCTTCTTAATCATTTTAGGCGGGAGGCCAAGGTGAGTCTTCCATACTACATCCTACAATCTCTTGAAAAATATGTGGGTGAAGTTCAAAGTCATAGAAGGATTGTGCCTTTACACCAGGGGGTAATATACCTCATTCATCAATACATTCTTGGTGTTGTGGCTAATAATCCTAGTCCCCCTCTTACCCCACCACCTCCTCAGCAACCTCGCATTCGATCCAAGAACCCCATGTATCGAGACCCTGTCATTGAGCCCCCCCAAAAGGGTTCTTAGGAGTAGTAAAGGCAAAGAGGTTATGGTTGTTGCTAGCTCCCTATTGTTATTGATACTTGTAATCATGATATGGTCTTGGAGAAGTTGAAAGTTCAGGATGAGGCTTTGAAAACTCTGGAAGATAATGTGGACTTTCTCCTAAAAGCCGACACACAAAACTCAGCTGCTAACTCCATTTTAGGCCTAAAGAGTGATCTTAACACTGCTGTCAACCAAATCAAAGCACTGGAAGCCAATCACAACAACCTTCTGGCTATTCACAGGGCGGTCCTCAATCTCCTGCAAGTGCACATACGTCAGATATGTGATCTCAGTGGAATCCTGAAATTTGCTTGGAAGAATGGGAAGCTCTCCAAAAGTACCAGGCCTCCAATTGGGATCCCAACATCAGCACTGCTTTGAACCTGCACAAGGCTCTCAGAGTTGCGCTCAAGGTTTATAATAAATCCATCAACTAGTGCCTGTTTGGTCTTTTGTCTGGTGCAGCTGTTTTTTGGCTGTTTTAGTGCTGTTTTTATGCTGCAGTTCTGCTGTTTTGATCGTAGTTGGGCTTTGTATTGGCAGTAGGCCCCTGCCCTCGTACTTGGTTTATTTTTATTGTTGGCTGGGGTGTGGCCCCTTTCTGTTTGTTAGCCACTTTGTTTCTTTTTGGATATCTCGCTGTTGAGCCTTTGTTTGAACTCTCGGGTAAGGTCTCACCAAAACCTTTTACCAATAAATAAAAAAATGCGTTCTGTTGATTGATGCTTTCATTTTCTCTTATATAAAACAAGAGCCATTGGGTGGCAAGTCTTCCAAAAATTAAAAGAAGAAACATATTAATGTTTCAGGAAACTCCCATCATTATTGTGGGGAAGGGAATTTTTTTAGATGTGTTCCATCTAAATATTATTATTTTTATGTCAAGATTCATGTTAATAGAAATATGATGCTTTTTACATTTCTTATTTATCATTTACAACTAGTTCTAGTTTGTGCATAAAAATTATGAAATTTTCTTCTGTTTCCTCTTTATATACATACATTCGTTCATACATATATACATACATACTTAAAAAGTCTTGTAGTGGGTTTAGGGAGGCCTCATATTGAAGCAGTTATTTGGAAATCTATTATCTGCTTTCACTTGCAGTAGTAGTTGCTGAATTGCAATCGATTGAATATTTCTTAAGTTATAGATTTCTCTTATGACATTCAATAGATTCATACCAATTTATGTTTTGTAGTAGACAGCAGAACAATGGTGTCCCCTGGAAACGAAGCTTCAGAAAAACTATGACGGGTTGCATGGGTTTTGTGAATCCCACGAACGTGTAAGGATTCTAGGCTACCAATGGCGGGTCCTACGATTTAACAATTTGACTCGAGAAAGTGTTGCAAAAGTAATGTTTGTTTACATTGACTCTGACCCAAATCGCATTTTTTTAATGCAACAGTCGCACTGTTTGGCTTTTCCATGTGAGTTTTACTTCTTTTTAGTTTTCTATATTCCTCTCCTTGGGATTCTTGACAGTTTAAGGAAGTTCCATTGAACTTAAAATTTATTCCTTATTTATTGCAATGCATTACTATTTATTTAAAGTTAGCAATTTGTTTAGAAACCAATTTGATGCTCACAGTACATAGATTGTACAGTTGATTTAATCTTTGCATTTCCTTAAATGTTTTCTGTATGCTGGTTGAACTTTTAATTGTTAAGCTTAAACATTGAGATTTGTTGCCCATGCAGGTTCTGATTCTGTGAAATATCTCTTGCATTTAGAATGGTCTGCCTAGCAGAGAACATGTAATTGAACTTCTAGTTGACAAAACACACAAAATGTCTTAAAGTCATTAAAACTGCATAAAGCATAAAGAATTCCAAGATTGTAGCCGCAGCATTTGGTCAATTTTTCTGCTCATCAGGCTGGTGTGCCATAATGAACTGTGTTTATTAGATTGGTTATGTGTTCACTCTAAACACAAATATTTTGACATAAAATATAATAAACAAGAGGCAATTATAAAAACAAAATATGTGGCCACTATGTGGTATATCATAAATTACAACCAGAATACATATATACAATAGAAGGTGAGTGGAAAGCCATCACAACCGTAAAACCACCTATCACCACTAAGTTGCCAATCAGGAGGATTCTTGACAGTTTAAGGAAGTTCCACTGAGCTTAAAAAAGTTGTTTCTTATTTATTGCAATGCATTACGTTTTTTTGAGGTTAGCAATTTTTTAAGAAACCAATTTGATGCTCCTACTACATAAATTGAACAGTTGATTTAATATTTTGCATTTCCTTAAATGCTTTCTGTATGCTGGTCGAACTTTTAACTGTTAAGCTTAAACATTGAGATTTGATGCTTCTGCAGTTTCTGATTCTGTGAAATATTTCTTGCATTTAGAACGGTCTGCCTAGTAGAGAACATGTAATGGAACTGTCAGGTGACAAAACACACAGAATGTCTTAAGGTCATTAAACTGCGAAAAAGCATAAAGAATTCCAAGATTGTATCTCCAGTGTTTCGTCAGTTTTTATGCTCATCAGGCTGGTGTGCCATAATAAACTGTCTTTATTAGCTTGGTTATGTATTCACTCTCAAACACAAATATTTCAACGTAAAAAAAAATAGACGAGGCAATTATAAAAGCACAATAAGCAGCCTCCATGTGGTCTATCATTAATTACAATCAGAATACATATATACAATAGAAGGTGGGTGGACGGCCACCACAACCATAAAACCATCACCCCTAAGTTGCCAATCATGAGGATTAGTGTAAGTATAGTATTAATAAATAATGTTACAATGGTAGTAAATACTAAGGTTCATTTTAAGGAAGGGACCTAACATTATGATATTGTCTAGGAGTATCACTCAGTTATTATTTGTTCATAGCATTTTGTATGCTGTAGTTCTGGCATTTCAAAGTTAATAATCCTCCAATAATTTCTTGTTGGACCTGTAGATATTATTTTTGAACAGATGCAATGGTTCTCATTTACTGCTTGGGATTTTCTTTCTAACAGCATTAATGGAAGCTATGTTATACTCCCCAGGTCCAAGTTTAGTGCATATTGGTATTGAAGAGAGCACAAGCATCAGGTGGACTGATTCACATGTAGAAGTACAACTACATCATGTGAAGGATACAAGCACATAACATGAAGAGCACAACCACACAAGAAAATGGAATATATAATGAGAATTTGTTACTATTATAAGCAATTGAAGTACATGGTGTATGTTAGTTAAGATTGCAAATATGATTATCCTCTTTCTCTTCTCAATAATATAGATTAGGATATAAGTAGAAGACCAATCTAGGGCCAACACACAAGCCAAGATAGAATACCAAGTGGTGTAATAGTCGTGGTTCTAAAAGATAGTAATCCACACTCTATCATAGACATAGGGTTCCAAAGCCGTAGTCTAGGATAGTGGATGGAGTCTTACTAGAACCCCAAGGTTGCAAGAATAAGATAGTAAACAAGTGTTTGCAATAGATGTATCTAAACTAAGTGTTGTAAAGGCATGTGGCTGATAATAGACAAGGGTCGATAAGTGATGATGCAATAGATAGACAAAGATATGCCACACTATCCTAATCTCTAATACATGACACATCAAACACACTTGATCACACCAACATAAAGGAATAAGAAGGGTTAGGGATACTTACCTTTATGAAGACATAGTTGCCACATTAACCCCCTAGGGTTAGTAGCACCTCACGAGAGATTCTTTATGGGTGAATCACAAGAGGGATAGGTAGAAACCAAGTAAACCAAAGTTGGGGACTCCAAAACTTAGTAGATCTTGTTGGTGCAACACCTATTCTTGTTGTTCCTAGTGTTTACACTCCAATTAATTTCTAAGAGTGTTATGGGTATAACAATTGAGAAGGGTATAAGGGTTAGTAACAGGTAGACTATTCTGATCTAATTAACTTCCAACATCAATTATGCATGACCAAAATAATGCATTCCAACTTGAAATGAACTAAACGATTGATAAACGATAAGTAACTTATTCAAAATACAAGAATGGAGAGCGAGACTGGCTTGTTCAAGAAGATTCTGGAATGATCTGGTTGTGTTAGGTAGTGAAATAGGAGATTTTGGAATTTTGGATGTTGCACACAAGTTTATGGGGCGGAAAACATACTGAGTTGAATCTGTACATAATTTGTACGTATCTAAAGGCGGGATATGTACCGTTCAAGACAACGATCTGTACGGTCCTATACCAAAGACAATTGAGCTCGAAACTTTTTGGGATCTTAACTTGCATGGAATTGGTGCTCGCTATGTGTCGCTCTTCTTCACACAACCTTGGGATGACTTGCAACAAAGTAGAAACCCTAACAACTGCAAAACCCTTCATCAAAGCATTAACAAACCAAAGGAGAAAAACATGTGTTGGAGGCTGGACCACCTTGAGTGTTCAGACTCCCAACTGCTGAACCAATCTCAATGTTGCACTACATATCCTCGATGTGTAATCAAGCCTCATGTAGTTCTCCTAGATGCTTGTGAAGGTGTGTAAAGCTAACTAACCTCCTAGGGGTGCCTCTTGACACCAAGATAATAGGCTAACTATGTAGTATAGAATGTACCCAATGCGGTAGTAGTGAGATATGGTGTGCCTCAGCTATGTGACCTAACCCTTGTGTTGATTGAAACCCTTGTGCAATGCTTTGGATGACTTTGTTCTTGCTTAGGACATGACTTTATGATCTTTGCATGCTTGTAGATGGGTGAAGTTAGACTCCTTGACTTGGTTGAGTGCTTCAAACTTGTAAGCAGGGACTTCCGTAGATGATGTGCAACTAATTTGAATAGATTTAGGAACTCTTTTGAGTATTTTTGGAATGATGTTTGCAATAAGAGCTTGTAAGAATGCTAGGTGAGTTATAATGTGATAATGACTTGCTTATATAGTCTTCCGTAGGTGAGATATTATGATAAGAGTCGACCCTAAGAAGGTGAAATGACCCAAATAATGATTTAGCATCGAAAGTAGAGTCGGTGATTGAGAAGGGCAGGGCTGTATAGGTTGGCTAGAACCTGGACCCCACATCCTAACCCTTCCATACAATTTTGGATAGGAGAGAGAAACACCTAAACTGAAAGTTGTCTTGAATATTAGATGTTTTATGCTGCTTTGGTTGAATAATATTTGGAATTGTTGACAGAGCATGGTGTAAAGATAAACAAGTTATAGAATGGCTAGACAAATGATGAGCTTGGATTCTAAATGTGAGCATTTGTCTTAACAAGGATATAAGGTCAAACTTGGCATTGCACAAGGACAAGTTACTAGATTTTAGTGTCTACACCTAGTAATCCAATACTTCAAAGTAGACCTCCATGAATATGCTTGGTGCATTGGTTAACCCAAACGGTATGATCAACCACTCATACAATTCATCCTACGTTTTGAAAGCAGTCTTCCACTCATCTCCTTCCCTGATTCTGATATGGTGATATCCACTCTTTAGATCAATCTTTGTGAAGTACTTCACTCCACTCAAATAGTCCATCAAATCATCGATACGAGGCAATAGAAATCAATACTTGATAGTAATCTTATTGATGGCTTTTGAATCAGTGCACATTCTCCACTCTCCTCCTTTCGTTGGTGTTAATATTGCGAGTATTGTACACAGGCTAAAAACTCTCTCGATCAACCCTTTGTCAAGCAACTAGCCCATAGGTATTAAACTATACACGGCTTTGTTTGGTAACTAGACCTTGGTATCAAGTCCATCGGTGATCGATCATCGCACGTATGTGGTAAACCATTTGGAATATCTTTTGTCATAATATTTATGTACTCACCTAAGATCTCTTTTGTCATAATATCTTGCGAGTATTGTACACGGGCTCAAAACTCTCGATCAACCCTTTGTCAAACAACTAGCCCATAAGTATTAAACTATACGCGGATTTGTTTGGTAACTAGACCTTGGTATCAAGTCCATTAGGTGATCGATACCGCACGTATGTGGTAAACCATTTGGAATATCTTTTGTCATAATATTTACGTACTCATCTAGCATCTCTCTCACCTTTACGGGATCTCCTCTATTTGTGTGGCTTCGCCTTCCCTATTTTCTTCTTGAGCCTAGGAATGAACGCAAAACATCCACTATCCCCTTTAGTTGTGTTGAGGAACTCTATTTCCAAAACCAACAAAACTTGCGGACTCCTCTAAACCTCTACTCTCACCTCCTTCAATGGCTTTAGAGTGTACTTCCGTTTGTCTTTCGTATTACCAAGGTCTCTCCAACAACACTTGGTTAACGTCCATGGGCATTACATCACACAAAATTTCGTCTTCATATGCGCCAATATTGAGATGCACTTTGCATTGCTCATTCGTAAGAAATTGATGCCCCTTCAACAACCACGATCCCCTATATGGGTTTGTTGGTTGGATATTTTGTCAGAGACAAAATATGAGGATCAACCACAACATGTGGGACAAAGTCCCTCCTAAAATAAAGTGAGGCTCCTTGTCATTGCTTTTCTAAGAACAAAAAGGAATATTGACAATACTCACACTAATCTAACCTTTGGGGGTGGGTTCTCATCCTGTAGATTTGTTTATTTACTTCAGAAAGGAATTTGGAAATGAAAGAAGGTAGTCGAGAATGAATATCGAAATGATAGGGTAGGAAGAATAGGGATGAATACTTGTGCTTTCTACCTAGTAAACACAAATGTGAATTTACATACACAAGCGTAATAAGATAACAATAAATTGAATTTGTATCAAATAGAAATAAACTGGAATCAAATGGTAATTTTAATGCATTGAACTTAAGAACAACATTAACATAAAGAAAACATTCAACACAAAGTTTGGAACATGTCTCTTTATTCCTTTTGACAAGAAAAGATAAAATACAAAGCTTTTCTTCTTTACTCCTAAATTTCCAGAAATACTTTCTATTCGTGCTTGTTTTGAGCTCGCTTCTTAATCTTAAACACCGCTCGAAAAATCTTCATGTCATGTTTGCTTTAGAACTTTGAAATACGTGTATTCAAAGGATAAACTCATGTTAAACCCGAGAAAAATCCTTTTGAAAGTTGCCAATAAACTGTGTAAAAATCCTCGCACGATTCTTCGTGTATCGCTCAGTCCATGTTCTTATGCAAACTACAATTTATTCCCCAACGCTCGAAACCACATGTTGTGTTTAGGTTGGCTTCGCAGTTTCAAGCCCTGGTTCGGATGCTTGTAGAAGTAGTGCAATGTGCAAAATAATCCCCGAGGCTCGATGGAATGTTCAAAGGAATATTTGCAAGAGCATATTGCAAAATGCAGACACATCCCCACTCCCGAAAGGAAACACGTGTAAAGGTATCATTGGAGTGGGGAGATGGGCCTTTATTCACCTTTGCATTTTACACCCGGTAAAGTGCAAAGTGCAGTTGTGAGTCCGAAGCCCGAAGGAGGATATGTGTCAACGAGGTAATCAAAGTCAACAACGGCTGATCGGGTCAGGTTTACAGTTTTGCACCCCTTCGATAAATAAGCAAAAAGGAAAGCAATATGTGAAAAGTAAGGTTGGGAAGCCGGGTGAAAAGGGAACAAAATCTTGTGATTCTTTGAGACATGCAATTGGTAAAAACAAGCCCGAGACCCGACGACTTAGATATATGGACTAAACATATGGCATACATGGGAGCGGAGAAAGAAATGCATTTTGCGTATTACAAAGACGGTGTGTGGATCATTTTACAAAATTCTTTTGAGGCCCGTTAAAAGGTTAAAAAGGGGATTCATTAATGCACTAGCCATATGGGAGTAAAGCCCATTAATGCAAAGGACTCGTGTAAGGAAAATACATGGATGATAGGATGCAAAAAGATTGCAACGGTTGAAAAGAAATAAAAAGCTGAAAATTATGAAAATTCCCCACGAACACAATCTTCGGCATTAATGCATGAATCTATGAGCCGTTAATAAGGTAACTTGTTATAAAGTACTCTACTGGTAATCCCAAGGTTTGATGTTCTGAAAGGATTTTCAAGTATTGAAAGAGAGCTGAAGTAAACATTAGCCCCAACGATCATATTTTAGTTGCAACACTTTTCAGTTTGGTTTCGGGTAGTGACTAGAATTTTGTTAAAAGGTGAGTTCCTCAGTTCCCATATCCTTTGTGATATTTTGAGAATTAGTTTTGAAAGGTCTGGGTTTTTTGTGAAAAGGGGTTTGATAAAATTGTGTCGGAATCATGAAACTCCAATTATTACCCATGAAAATGAGTTCCAATCTTAGTTCCCCTAGATAGAATTGTAGACTCTGACATTGCATTTGTCGACCTAGAAGATTTTAGGCAAAGGTTAAACTCCCCGAAAGAAGTGACAACATGACCCAAATAGCCAACAATGGTATTGACCTTGCTGCTGCTTTCCCCTTGCTATACCATGCCCAAAACTCGTATGGGTGTGTGCTTAGCATTATAATCCTACAACCAGAGAGGTTCGGGATGGGAGGGGAGATTTGGTTTTATCTTTTCAGGAGCAGGCATTTGACATAATGTTGGGTTTCCCTCCCACATGGGAAGGAGCTATTACCAAATATTCAACATAGGAATACTGGAATTCTCATTCAAAGAAATGGACAAAGTTCATGAATGCCCATTGGCTGATCAATCCACAAAATTTTGCCCCTAGAATGACAAAGAAGCTGAATAGAACTGAATTTATTGAGGAAGTTGGAGATGTGATTGTATTGTTAAACCAAGTAATGGGTATTGAATCTACTTCCTTTTTCCAGGAATGGATGTATCAGTTTATTCAGGTCATACTTACAAACAAAAACCTCTCCCATGGGCTGAGATAATAAGTGACCGTATTCATGAACAAATGATGGGAGTTGCCCAAATTGCGAGAGGAGAAAAGCTTGACATGGCAAAATTTTTCATGTCTTCTTACTTGATTTATAATATTGCTTTTCATATAAATTTTCCAGAGTTATTGATGGATGGTGAGCTTGGTAGCTCTAGGGTGTACAATGTATTCTTTCAACTGAGGCTGGAAAATTGTGAAATGCATTACATAAATGTTGTGAACCATTTCTTTGCACCCACAATTTGTTTATACCACCTTGACTGGGAGACTAAGAGATTTTCCCCGATGCTAAGAGAGTTATTACTCAATATGGGTGTTATTTTATACAATTCAAGACCTTTTCATATATCAAGGTTAGCGGTTATGATGGGAAACCTTACTTGCTCCCCAAGTGTGTAAGTGATAAATGGGCATTGACAAAATTGGTCAGGCAATTGCTATCAATACACCAATTCATTTCCCAAAAGCATCTAACATCCCCTATCAAGTTCCCCATGATCATTGGGAATTACACTTGCCCAAACATCCAGAAGGCAAAAACATTGGAAGGAGAAATGAATAGATGTATGCAAGATAGATTTGAGGAAAGAAAACATTATGATATAAAGCATACTGTTACATAGTGTTGTACCTACTCAGGTAGAGCATAAACCTCATTATGAGGATTTATGGATGAATTGTGTAGATGAAAGAGAAGTCGACAAAGAGAACATTCAAGAATGACATTGTCCCAGATGATTGATTTTGGGGTTATCCAAGATCTTGAAGAGTTAGAAGATGATGGGAATGTGATTAGTGAAGAATACATCGAAATGATATTGCTTCTCAGCCTTTGCCACTAGTTAATTGGGATGTTGATGAGAAGAAATATAATCAAGAAAAGACTGCAAATATTATCCGACTTTCTTTAAGGTGGCTATTCTCAAAAGGAGTGGATGTAAGTTACCAAAATACCCCAGTGTTAAGAGAATATAGAAATAACAAGCTTATTGAGGATGTCCTTCCTCCACATCGGAAGGTTTATGCCACTAGGGATATCTCATGGAGGCTGAAGCTTAAAGTTCCTTCCAGGAGATTGGAGTCCATGCCAATAATGGGTGATGTAAGTGCCCAAGGTAGTATAACTGGAACTCCCTCCCTCAAACAACAAGAAGGAGAAGTGCCTCAGAAAGGTATGATCAAGGGCCCTATTGTTCATGCTACCCCCTTACAAATTGTTCCAACATCTGTTTCAGGATCCAAAGGAAAGGAGAAAATAATGGAATCCACTCCTAAGAAGCTTAAGGAGGAAAGTTTTCCTGAAACACCTCATGAATTTCAAACACCAAAGAATGAGCTACAAGAATCAAAGGAGGGACAAGTTCATCTTCGGAAGAGGAAGTGAACTAAGGTGTCCGAATGGGTTGATTTAGAAGAGGAAGAGACTACTAGACAAATAGTAGATCTTGATGTCCCCTGTCATTTAAATCAGAATCGCCGGTTTCTGTAACTACGCTTATTCAACAACTTGCACCTATAATGACAACCCTGATTATTCCAACAGTTCTAGTTGCTTCACCCATCAAGGAACAACCCGTTGTGAATGTTCCTGTGTTTGATGTATTAACTCTTCCATAGAACATACTGAGATTTCCTCATAGCAGACTCCAAGTAGTGGGGTGGCAGGAGAGGAGAAGGTTATTGAACATGAAGCACAACCTCACCCTGAGAGAATTCTAGTGCAGAGAACATAAGGAGGAACTTCAGGTGTCACAGTTGCAGCAACACCTCAGGACACTGAAATAATTGCAGAAGTTCTTGAAGCCAACATTCTTATAACTAAAGTCATCCCTCGGGAACTTTGTGAGACGGTCCTTATTCCTAGTAGGGAAGCGGGTGAGGAATCAATACAAGCAGAAAGGGAGGTAGGTAACCAACAACTCTTGACAGTTGAAGAAATAGGAGACCAATCTGAGCCTATGGATGGAATTGAAGATCAAGACGGGCTTGCAGAACCAGGAACTCAAGAGGAACCAATGTATGCAGCTCCAGAAGGTATGTCTACGCATTCTTCATCTTCCAAAGCCCTTGCAGTCATCCCTGTAACTCCAGTTTTACAATCACTTGATGAACATGAGTCTCCCATAAGGGAATGGATAGATAGTGCTCTCCCAAAGAAGAAAAAGGTAGAGATATAGTTGGATGATGATGATTTACAAAGCTTGGCTCTCCTCAATCCAACAAGGCCACCTAAAAAAGCAAAGGTTACTTCAAGACGACTCGAATAGAAAAGGAGAACGATTCATAGATGTTGCAACTCCCAAAGTTGATGTGCCTCGAGGAGAAGCATCCCGTCTGATTTTCAGGTCTCCAGGATCTCACTAGGTAAGCCTTCTACTAAAGAAATGAAACATGATTTTTCTATGGCAAAGTAGGAGTGTTCCAGAAGATCGATGAGTTCAAAGAAACCAAGAAGGATTTAAAGGCTAAAAATGAAGCATTGTCAACTTGGTCAGAAAATTGACTAGAACTCACAAAGGAGGACAAGTTGAAATTCTGAGATCACCAACGATGATATCAGGTGGGTAAGTGACTTGGGAGAAAGAGGAGATGCTACTATCCAATGGGAAAATAGTTTGATCACCAAAGGCGAGGAAATAATCAGGGAATTTGTGAAATGCTATTCCCATATTTTTGAAAAGGTTGAGGCAACCAGGGCATTAACAAATAAATGTGAAGCTGAGCAATTAATGTGGATTGATATGTTGCCAAAAATGGAAGCTATCAAAGATTTAAGTGATGACTTGGTTGTTAAAGAAGGGATTGTATCTCTTGAATCTATAGGAAATCAACATGAATACTATGAAGTTGCAATAGTAAGAGTAGAGACTCGACAAAATCTGTTGAGATCCTTGATGGGTTAAGAGACAAAACAATGGATTATATTGGTAGCCTTCATTCCCTGATAGACAAACTAATTGGGACAAACAATGGAGAAAAGATCAAAATGGAAATTACAGAGAATTTGATTACCCTTTTCAGGAATCATGCTTTAGGTAAACCTAGGGAGCCAAGGGTTTTCAATATATCAACCATGCAGAAATGGGCACAAATTGAATCGACAATTGATAAATTGTCAAGAAGGATAAAGAAAGAAAGATTTGTCTTTGCGGAGCTTAATGACACATGTATGAAGCATGAGATCATTTTCCACTATCACTCAAGGCCCGATGAGGAAATTGTCACACAAATGATTGAAAGGTTTGATGCTTACAAGAACAAGGTAGGGGATAGCTCGACGAGTCAGCCCATTGGAAAGGACCTTGAAAAGTAAAGAAGAAGAAAGAAGACGAGAAAAACAAACTTACCTTCACAAAACATTCTAAATCGAAGATTTCTTCAAAACATAATGTAGTTTGTTAAAAGACAAAAAGTTTGTTAGAAATAGAAAAATATCTTTTTCATTTCTCCCATGTGTCACCATGTGGTTCCTTCTTCACCCATCCCAATCAGAACAAAGGATCTTTTCAGTTAAAAGATACTTCCTTTGAGAAGATTTTGAATTACACGGAGCTGAGTTTGAAGGATCCTTTAGGATGTTTTTGGGGGAAATTAAGTGAAGTAAATTGTATAAGTATGAGGGGTTTGTCCTCATACGAAGGGGGTTTTTCTTAAGCTTTTTGCAAATAGAAAAATTGAGATATTGCTTAATTGTCTGAAAATACATTTCAAGTTTTTTACTCTTTTAAATTCAAATGTTAAGATGATTACAATGTATAGTCATTAGCAAGCATTGAGATCATTTGTTTTACATGTTCCCTTGTCTAGAATTTGATAGATTTAAATGAGATTTGTTTAATTATGAGCTTGGCTTATGTATTCTGGATTATGTATATTGAGCATTTGGTTGATCAATCACATTTTCTGTTGCAATTCTGCATTTCTTGCTTCTCTGAATTACACTGAGTCTATCCTTAGTGATTAAGTTTTGGTTATTTGTTCAACATTGTGATGTGAGCATTTACTTTGCAATATTGAATGAAATTATAAAATCCTTACTGAAATCATTTTGTTGATGGATTTTTGTAAGCTTTTGAGTGAATCTTAAGCGTATGGGATCAAAAGCAAGAAATACTTCATTGAAATATTTTCTCAAGCTTTTGTGCTAAGTATTTTAAGGATTGTGTGGAATATTTGTGCTAATTGAGTATCAATGAATGCAAATCTTCCTTTAAATTGAAACTGTGATTAATTGATGAATTGCTCTTTATTATCCAGGATGTTGTATGTGTCTGAGTGAATCTTTTGTAAGTAGTGTCATTATAAAGATCCATCAATTTACAATCCCCCATCCTTCCAAGCATAAATATACTTCTAGTCCCATCCCATAATACAAGTCCTTTATTAGCCATTATGTTGCTTTTATTTACAAGTATCAGTGAAAGGAACTTTTCCTTTATTAGAAAAATGCAACAACAAGGCAACTTATTTGCCAATAGTAGCCTATATCGGAGCTCGATTCAAAAATCGCCAAAAATTGCCGATAAATCGCGTTCAGCCTGCAAAACGATTAAACTTACAAAAAATCGCGATTTTCGAAATCTGATAAATCGCCGATAAATCGTCAAAAACCCTCGAAAATCGTTGAAAATCGCGGCTAAAATCGGCGAAAATCGGGGAAAAAAAACGCGGCTAGGGTATAAGACGAAAATAAAGTAAATCGATTTGTTTTTTATGTTGTTTTCTCTTTCCACGGGCTCCAGTCGACGCGTGAGGGCACGCAAATACAGCGCGTATTTTTTACCAGTTCGTGTGCATTTCTTACCAGTTCGTGCGCGTTTTTTACCAGTTCGTGCTCGTTTTTACCAGTTCGTGCTCGTTTTTACCTGTTCGTGCGCGTTTTATACCTGTTCGTGCGCGTTTTATACCTGTTCGTCTGCGTTTTTTACCTGTTCGTGGCGATTTAGTTCGTGGGGATTTCATTTTCTTGCTCGTTTCTAGTTCGTGGCAGCCTGCAGGTATGTGTATATTTAATATTTATTATTAATGTATGTGTTACACTGTATAATATATATTATAAATATTAAATAGTAAATATTGTAAGTGTAAAACTGTAAGTGTATACTGTACAGTGTACACTGGTGACTGTATACATATTACAGTGTATAGTGTATACAACTGTATATTAATATTAATAAATACTATAAGTATTAATATTAATATTATGTATTATACTGCTAAGTTCTAACTATCAAGTATAAATACTGTATATTCTGTATATTAAATTATTAATAATAGTATATTCAAGAATCAATATTGTATAACGATTTTAAAAATATTATCTATGAAATTATCATGATTCATAATTTACTGATGTCTTCATTTTCAATATCGTTTTTTCGTAATTTTTTCTTCATGCAATAGCAATTTTATTCTTAATTTCGTCATGGTCATACAATTTAATTTCTTCAAGGCTTGTAAATCTAAGACAATTGTTTTTTGTTTTGTTTTGTAGAATGGCATCGGGATCCGGTTCCCGTTCAGCTGCTCGTAGTAAGCCTAAATCAAATGACCCCTCTTGGAAGCATTGTGAACCAGCAGAGGGCACTTGTGTTATATGCAATTATTGTGGCATGAAGATGAGTGGAGGTGTTTATCGCCTTAAGTTCCACATTGCACGGATACCAGGGAATGAAGTGACAGTGTGCAATCAAGCACCCCCTGAGGCTCAACGAGAGTTGTCTGCTTACCTTGCAACTTATGCAGAGAAAAAAGAAGAAAAGAAGAGGAAAGCTGATGCACTTGCAGCCCTAGCAAATAGAAGGGAAGCGAGGGAAGGTTTTGACGTTGAGGCATCTTCTAATGCCGCAACTCCACGAAGTCAAACACTGGGACGGGGTTCATCCACATCCACTAATAGTAGTTCAACAATGTTTTTTGTTCCTCGAAGTACACCTGGTTCACAACCTTCACTCGAAGGTACTGCTTGGAATAAAGAAATGCACAATGAAGCAAGAATAGCTGCGGCGAATTTTTGGTACTACAACAACATTCCTTTGATGTGGCAAAAAGTCCATATTGGGAAAATTTGGTCACCTGCATTATTTATTCTTTGGGAAGGGGTTGAGGCTCTACTCCCCATGATTTGAGTGGCCCATTGTTGGAGGATTCCGTCGCACATACCAAAACTCTTGTAGAAGAGCAAAAAAATGTGTGGATAAAAAAGGATGCACCATTTTGTCGATGGGTGGACAGAGATGGGAAAAACCGCACATTGATTAACTTCTAGTGGCATCGGGTGGGCGGTTGGTCTTCCCGAAATCAATTGATGCCTCCCACCCAGTGAAAAACCGCAATCACTTTGTGTGATATGTTAGATGAGGTGGTGAAAGAGGTGGGTGTGGAGAATGTCGTCAAGTTGTTGTGATGATAATGCGGCGGCATATGTAGCGGCGGGGAGACTTCTTGAGAGAGAGGCACCCTACACTTTTTGGACCCCTTGTGCAGCCCATTGTTTGGATCTCTTATTGGAGGACATAGGAAAACTCTCATGGGTGAAAAATGTGGTTGAGGACGCATGAGAAATATTACAAAATTCATCTCTGATCACACTTGGGTGCTTAACTTGATGAGAGAGCACACGATGGAAAGGAGCTTGTGCGATCGGGGGTCACACGATTTGCCACAAACTTCATTACATTGCGAGCATTGCTGACCTCATTAACATCCCTTAAGCGAGATGTTTGTGAGCACGCGATGGTTGGACTCTCCCTATGCTAAGAAGACCGAAGCAGAAAGGGTGGTGAAGACTGTTTTTGATGATATGTTTGCAAAGCAAATGGAAGAAATCATAAAGGTAATCTAAACTTGAATATTTGTTTATTTATCATTTGTTATATAATTTTTTATTAATTTCAATTTTAAATATATATGTTATTTTGTTTTAGGTGTCAGAGCCGTTGGTTCGAGTTCTACGGATGGTGGATGGGGAGAAAAACCCAATGGGTTATTTGTATGAGGCTATGGATGTGGCCAAGGAGGCCATAGCTAAATATTATGGGCACAATCAACGAAAATATGAACCCATTTGGCGTATAATTGATCGCAGATGGAACAAGACACTTCATCGGCATATACATGCAGTGGCATACTACCTGAATCCGAAGTTTTTCTATTCCCCATCATTTAAGGCTGATGAGGAGGTTATGGATGGCCTTAATATACGTGCATAGAGAGGATGATATCGATGAAGATATTAGAGATGCCATTGTTGATGAGTGCTGTGATTTATAAGGCTGCGAGAGGAGGCTCTTTTCTTCGGCTCTATGTGTGAAAAGAAGAAACACTTCTCAGCCAGGTAAAAACAAATTGAGTCATTTGTATTTAGTCTCATTACACGTAGAACTAGAAACTAGAAGTCTAGAATTCTTTTATTTATTCAAGCTTAGTTAACTTACAAAATTATAAATGTTTTATTTGTAGATTTGTGGTGGGAAGATTATGGTGCAAAAACACCAAATCTTCAAAAGCTAGCCATCCGCATTTTGTGTCAGCCATGCAGTGCTTCTGGATGCGAACATAATTGGAGCATGTTCGAAGTTGTTCACACAAAGAAGCGCAACAGGTTGACAACACAACGCCTCAATGACCTTGTCTTCGTGCGATACAATCTTCGTCTTCGTGTGAGACAAGTGGAGGGGGCACAGAGTTATGATGCAATCGACTTGGCTGACATTGATCCATATGATGATTGGATTGTTGAGCGATGATGCGGAGCCTATGTTTACTATAGAGGAGATAGCAGCTTTGGAGAGGGAGACTGAAGAAGCAATACCATCAGGGACATTAGAAGTTGGTGATGATCCAGATGATATATTTGCTAGATGACAATGTTGGTGTTGCAGAGGAGGAATATTTACCTTCCACTTCCACGAGCGACCTCGGTCTGCAATGAGACTTATTTTAGGCGTACATAATGAAATAGAATATTATTGATATTTGATAGTGATACTTCAAAAGTCACATGTGACATGACTCTATGAGCATTTTTGTTTGCAAACTTTGTACTCTCTTTTTTGGTCAAAACTTAATCGAAAATATGCATATGGGCCTATGGCATTCTCTAGAGTCACTTCTCGCATCATTTAACATTGTTTTTACATTTAATTTAAGTATATTTTATGAATTTAAATGTTTTTAAAAGTAGCGATAAAGTTGCGATTTTTGCAGATTTTTTGCCGATTCCCGATTTTCGATTCAAAATTTGCCCTGCCGATTAATCCCGATTTACGATTTTTTGAACTATGGTTTGGAGAAATAAGTATACACCTCACTTTGTGTGACAACTTGTGAAAGAAAAGTGTTGTCTATGGCCATACTTATCCTAGCTTTATCCATTGCTTTAAAAGAAGTTGAGAAGTAAAAGATTTATCCCTTCTATTGTGTTTAAGTTACCCCTTGGGTTCTCTCACCCTGGTTAAAGGAAGGACCAAAAGTAGCAAGGTTGGCCATTCCTTTTGTACGTGTCACCCAAACCCTCAAAGCTTTGGTCTCGATAAGTTTGTCGATTTCTCCACGGCTCAAACGATGTAAAATTTCTAAGTCTGCCACTCTTAAAGTACCCCGACTTGTTCGCTGATACTACGGCCCCAAAGGTGTAAATTTGGGTACCAACACGCTTCTGGCGCCATTGACGGGGACTATTTCCTGGAATTAAGATAATTATGTGTCTCTGGTAACATTTGTAGTGTATCTGATATAAATTCATGTTCAGAACCCAGTCCTTTGTTGAGCTTTGTTAAAATAGAGCCTGATCTGAATTAATTTGCTCTATATTTTCCCAGTATGAGCAAGCTTTCCATTAAATTTGACTCACTGGGAGAAGCTGATAGAAGATTGTGAAAATTTGCAAAGCTTTGTTTAAATTGTGTATAAAATCATCATTTAACAAATTATTTCAAGTGATCAACATGTCTAAGGCGTGAAAACCTTAGTGGCGACTCCGATCTTTTATGAGAAAATCTGGCATATACCAAAGATTGCACAAAACTTTTCAAATCAGACCTTGCCAGAAGATTGTTTCCAAATAGTAGATCGAGAGCGAGAAGAAAAAGTTGTACCTCTTGTTGAAACTGATCAACCTTTAGTGGAAGATTACTCCAACACTTCAGACAATTTCTGGATCAAGTAGTCCTTGTGCAATTTATACACTCCAATTCGGAGGGGCTTTCATTTACAAGTGATCAGGGTATTCTTCAATTTCCTTCTTTATTGATTAGAAATAATAGAGTATTTTGTGAAACCGAGTCATTAAAGGATCAATACTTTGAAGATCATACTCCATTGCCTCAAAGACCCCCAATTCCCAACCGTTTTAACCCTCTTGTTGAAACACCTCCACCAAATAATTTGGCCGGACTTCCACCCAGAGCTCCTTTTGTCGTAAATGGTTCTAAGACTGTAAATTTTCATGGGATGGTGGGATATCCAAATGAGATTCCTAATGAAGTCAGAAATAGACTGTCTAGATTTTAGGGAAATAATGCCATAAGTGGAGAGCAACATCTTAAGTTCTTCCAAAATGTCATGGAAGACTATGAAATAGAGCATGAAGATGTGTATGTAAAATTATTTATACACACTTTAGATGAAGATGCTAGGGAATGGTACAAGTCATTGTTAGAAAATTCAATTGATTCTTGGGTGGAAATGAAGAATGCCTTCAAGTTACAATATGGTGATAAGACAGATCCTAGGTTCTTCTGACCGAATTTGAGAATATAAAGAAAAATCCTAATGAACTAGTACATGATTTTAATACTGGTTTAATAAGACTTTGACAAGATTACCTATAAACCATGAGGCCTAGTGATGACTCTTGTCTAATTAAATACTCAGATGCTTTTGACAAGAAAGCAACTTATTATCTGAGGGATAAGAATCTTGCAAACTTGAGGCAAGCCTTTTCTATGGCAGTACAAATTGAGAATAATATCAAAGCAACCGGAAAACCTCCAAAGAGGGAGGGTGTTAAATTGATTAACCCAAAGAAACCCCAGACAAGCAAGTCAGTAGATTTGGAGGAAGTAGTCAAAACTTTAGCGGGGCCGTTAAGGAGATTTCTTACAAACTTGCTCGAGATGAGAAAGGCCTAGGGGAAAATACTCAAGCTAACCATCAACCTCAAGGCCAGAATAGATTTGGAAATCATCCCAAAGGTGATCATAGAGCATATGATAGAGGAAAGGGACCTATGGGGTTAGGAAACAAGCAACCAAACCCTAGGGAAAACAAGGTAGTGCATGATCCATTGACTGCTAGAGTATCTTTGGTTGAAGAAGATCATGTCATTGAATGGTGTGATAAATGTTTCTTGCCACATTCTCCTTGTGACCCCAATATTGATGATGATGCCACTGATGAAGCTGCTTTTGGTGATGTTTGTATGATGGAATGTTACGATGCCGCACACTGAGGGGCCACTTCTCTTTGAATTCCGGGTGCTAGAAATTGAATCTTTTAGAAGCTGTCTGGGCGGGTATCTTCTTTTCCCCTTACCACTAATGTCAAAGTTGATATGGTTCAGTCTTCTTTTGAGTTACCTAACCATGATTTTGAATATTTAAGGGCTTTGATGATTAAAAAATATGATGGGGGTATTCCTTCTAAGGAAGATAGGTAACTATTGATGAATGTTGTTGTGGCTCAAGAAAAAGACTACAACCTTCGTAGCAGAATGGTCAAAGGATCTGCCCCACCTTCCAAGAATAAGATACCTATATTGACAAATTTCCCCAAGAATGTTCCCAAGAAAGATATGCCAAATAAAGGCCTTGTTGTTACTACTAAGCCAAGTACCACTAATGTTGCTCAAGTAGTAAAAGATCTTGTCCCATCAGAAAAAGCAATTACTTTGTCTCCTAACACAGCTATGCCCAAGTATGTCACGTGTGATATGGCTCAAATTTTGAGTCAAATTAAAATTACTGTGCCCATTGTTGAGTTGCTCAGAATCCCGAGCATAGAAAAAGAGCATTTGAATATTTAGGATTCAAAGAGGAAATAATTGTCATAAGTAAAGATGTAAATAATGTGGATGTCTTGCCTACTATAGCTGAAGTAGAAGTGCCTCAGAACAAGAAAGCATGGGGAATCCCGAGATATATTTAGGCACTTCTTTGGTCGAATCTCAATTGGATGTTGATCCATTTTTACTTCTCTGATTATTAGTGACAGACTTGTTCACAAAGTGTATGTTTGACTCGGGAGCCTCATGTAACATAATGCCATTGGAGGTCATGAATGAGTTAGATATAAAGGTAACAACAACTTTTGGAAAATTTCATGCCATGGATTCAAGAGAGGTACCAGTTATTGGGTATGTGAAAGGGCTAGTTGTTGCTGTTGACCTTACCCTGGTAAATATTTGACCATGAATGTGGTTATTGTTGATTGCCCTGCTAAGTGGGGTATGTTGTTATCCTAGAAAATGGGTTGCAAGTGTGGGAGGTAGTGTACTAGATGGACATGTCTTATGCCACCATACCTGTAGAAGGAAAGTTGGTAAAACTGCATGGAGAGAAAAAGATGCTCCACATTATTGAAGATCCCATGAATGCCTCTTATGAGGTATTATTTGTTGACACTTGATTTGGACAATTTTATAGGATATGCTGATTTTGAAGACCAATGCATAATTACGCTACTCATTTACAAGATGTTGGTATTCCTTGGACCATGATATTTGATGGAGCATGCTCTGCTGTGGGAAGTGGAGTTGGAATAGTCCTCACATCCCCAAAACAAGAATCTTTTAATTTTTCATTCAAATTAAATTTTGAATGCACTAATAATATTGCAGAGTATGAGGCATTGCTCCTGGGTTTAAGAGTTGCTTGGAAACATGGAATCAAGGATATCATTGTTAAGGGAGATTCTGAGTTGATTGTGAAACAAGTGAGAAAATTGTATGCAACCAAAAATCAACGAATGAAACAATATTACAAGCATGCAATCTGGGACCTTATTGAAATGTTTGATTCATTTAATATCATGTATCATGAAAGGACTCGAATGCAAGAAAGTGATAGATTTGTTGTCATTGCATCACATTTTTCCAACTGTACAGTATCTCCATATTGTAATTATGATGTTGAAGTATTGGCTAGACCTTTTGTGCTTGATAATGTCAAACATTGGCAAGTATTTGAGGATGATGCTCAGATACAGAGATTTATGAAGAGCAAAGATGAATTTTCTAATCAACATATTGACTTAGAGCCAATGGTTGAACTTTGTGATGGGAAAGAGACTCTTTTTGGGAAGGAGGTGATCCAACTTAAAAACAAACACAATTCCTAGAGGATTAGTTGCCCTTGAGTCCAACTTTGAAAAGGTCTTGTGAGTAATTAATAGGCCTATTTTTGCTTCTAGAGATGTTGAAGAATGCAACTTGGGGACTCAAGAAAAGGCTAGAAAGGTATAGTTGGGGTGCAATTTGAACAAAGAAGAAAAACAAGATTATACCAAGTTCTTTAAGAGAATATCAAGATTGCTTAGCTTGGTCATACTCTGAATTAAAAGCTTATAGAGAAGATCTATTTCAACATGAGATACCTCTAGAACCCCATTCCAAAGCTGTTCGTGCGAGAAACAAAGGCCCATCGATCAATCCCCCTCTCTCTCAAAATGCAAGAAGAGTGATAAAGTGAGAGATGGAGGAATCATACTGACTTTGTCGTTATTCTTCATGGGCAAAGTAAAGCCTTGTACCAAGAAGAAGAATGGGGACAAGGTTTTGTGTGGATTTTAGGAATCTTAACAAGGCATCAATCAAGGATAATTACCCATTCTTTGAATACGGGCAACATGCTGCAATTAGTCACGGGGTTTGAATTATTGTCATCCGGTCCATATGAGTATCTATTGAGTATATCGCATGTGTCAACGATGCTACTCAATTTTCTTGGGAGCCTTGAAGCTTCTTGAGTATTCTTGACAAGTTATTCAAAACAATTAGGTATAATATCAGCTTGGCGATTGATTGCGAAGCCAAAGGTTTGATCCACTTTTAAATCCCTTTACACCAAATCCTTAAACTCGGCGAAGACGTCTTCAGCTGGTGACATATTTAGGTCATCATCTAAGAATTGACAAGGGATCTTGACAAATTCATCGCCGATATCTTTAGTAGCATCAATCCCCTCTCCCCTTTCCTTTGCAATTTCTCACAAGCTTCTTGCAAAATTCTTTTTCTAGACTCAATAGCTTGACAATACTCATAATGTCTACCCCTTTCCTTAATTACCTTTTCTTGTACCAGGGTGTTGGCATCTACTTTCTTGAGCTCATTTAGGGCTTTGAGAGTGAGCTCCCAATTATTGCATTCCTCCTCCAGTTCTTCTCTCATTTTTCTAATGGCTATCGTCTCATTCTTAATAACATTGTGGATTTATTTGCTTCGTCAATGAGCTTTTACCTTCATCAAAGAGTCTTTCAATCTAGTCATTAATTGCTTGTCCTTTACGCCCTATCTTCTCGACAACAATGACAAATGATGCATTGAAGTTGGTTGCCACGAGTGTGGTGACCGAGGTTGGTGAGCGATTTTGAGTATCAAAGTAGTCAACCTGTTCATCTTTCTCCTTAGGCTCATCCTTTGTAGCCTTGGTCTTGTTAAGCTTGCCAACCAAATTATCCAGGGCTAC
Source organism: Taxus wallichiana var. yunnanensis (assembly GCA_018340775.1). Taxonomy (NCBI): domain Eukaryota; kingdom Viridiplantae; phylum Streptophyta; class Pinopsida; order Cupressales; family Taxaceae; genus Taxus; species Taxus wallichiana. The sequence continues at coordinate 443,756,084 of CM031238.1, read as the reverse complement.
TTGCAGATATTGCTGCACTTCTTTTGTAGTAGCTTTACCCAACGCTACCTGGTTATCGATAGTCATCGGTTGTTATATCCTCTTTGGTCTTGTCGCGCGACAGCACGACGATCTCAAAAATCTTTCTCCAACTTGATCAATTGCGATATGAGAAAGCGTTTTGGGCTTCTTCATTTATGCGAGAGGAGTTGAATTTAATGAGCTGAAATCAAAAGCCTCAGGGGCACTATTTTTTTTTTTCTTCTTAGGGGTTTGGCTCACAAATCAAGATGGAATGGTGGATGGAATCAAGCTGTTGTTGTGGAGATGTGCTCATAGGGATAACACTAGAAGAAGTTGTGAATGCAGAAATCAAGAGGGGAGGGGTGGAGAAAATAGTTGAGGGAAGAGTGGATGGAGGAGCTACAAAGAAATGAGAGCAAAGCTCACGAGAAAGAATGGGATTGAAGATGGAGAGGGTGAGACACTTGAGGAGAGCCCAAGAAGAGACCGACTCTGTGGAAAGAGGAGAAAGGGATGAAAAGATTGTTCCACGAGTCACACATGTGGGGGTGAAGATGGTGTAGAGGAAACGAGAAAGGATGATGTAGGGACTATAGAGGCCTACATCGGTGAAGAAGATGGAGGAGACAAAACACGAGGAGGGGAAGGAGGAGGAAAAGGAATGCAAGGGAGAGAAGAGGGAGGAGGTGAAATGTGTGGAGCTAGGGTAACAAGTGGTACAACATGGGTGATGAGAGGAATGGAAACGGGTGAGGTTTGTGCAACCATGATGCTTGTTGATATCCTTGACCCTTACGAGGTGAAGGAGATTCCACGTTCACAAATGTGGTTGAAGAAATGGGAGAGGTAGTAAATTCCCCTCCATTGTTGAAAAAATTGACCTTGATCGGCTTTGAAGACGCCTTGCCTTTATCTTTGGGGTCTTGGGAGGGACCCACTTCTGACAAAGTAGTTGTCTTTATCTTTGGAAAACCTCCATCTTTAGGTTGGATTTTTAATGAGTAAAGCCAGTGGTTAGTTCGAATCAGAATTTGCGCAACATGCTCATTAATAGACATTATTTCTTTGATCGACCAATCAATTGGGGGAAAACCCAAACTTTCTACTTTTATTTGATCGTAGATAGGATCCAAGACATCCCCTTCATCAATTCGCCTTCTAGAATATCTGCAAAGTTGTACCTTCCCGCTTCTTCCAGAGTCATCCGGTTATAATCCTTCTTCCTTATGACCACCTCATCTCTACAATCAATCCATAAGTCTTCGAGTTCGGGCACATGAAAATGTAGAGTTCCGAGACTTTTCAGCACTCCCCTATAATCAAAGCTAAGCCTTGAATGGAAGGATTTAAGAGTTACTCCCCACATCTCTATGGCAATATTCTTTGCCTTGATGATGGATGAACATGTGTATCGACCAATTGAGATAGGGAAATGAATTCCCGCCTTGTGCTTGCTCTGATGGAACTTATGAAGATCCAACAATTGTCTTACCATTTCCATTAACATTCATTGGTCACTTGGGCACCTAGGCAACAAATACGGAGACCCTTGAAATCCTCCTAGCCGAACTTAGGTGAAGGTTGGAAACTATAGGAAGACACATCCCCAATGTGATACCGCATTCCAAGCTAGGTTTGTGCATCGACACCTAGATAAGTCCTTCCCTAGCTTGCATATGACGCTATAGAAGAAAGCGTTATTGAATCTCCTTAAATGTTTCAAACTTTTTGCGGAGTTAAGCGGGGATAGAAATTATTCACCCTGGTTGAGTTTCTTGCCTCGAGTGTATTGAACAATGGTATATTTCATTCTTCTGCGGCGTATACAAGGTAGGACATCATATAAAACTTTCTGTAGTGTGGGCTTCCTACTTGTTGTTTGTGCAGGAGAATCCTTGATCAATCCTCCCCATTTGATGTATTGCTGATTTTTCTTTATAATATATAGGAATTGAGTACGTCCATTCATGGTACTCTTTGGCCCCGAGAAGTCCTACCACCCTGTTAAGTAAATTAATGATGTCGTTGACTTCTAGGATAAAGTCACTTCGTGGCAGTGTTTTTGGAAAACGGATGACCGTAGGCTTGGGATTCTTTAAATAGTTCTTATTTAAATACTTGATACAAGAAGAAGAGTTATCATTCCAAGCCTTTTGGGCTTTTTAAGGTCAATTTCCACATATTTGTTTAAGTCGGGAGTCAAACAATTTGTCAAAATAATCTGTATCCATCGTAACAATTACCTCCCCATCTTGGTTTTTTTTGTCTTGGAGTCAAGTCATAGTGACTTGCCACCGCTATGACACAAATTTAGGGAAGCTGTTCTAATATGGGAATGGTCATAGCTAAGGCTAATCCTTTATCGTCATAGATACCTTGTATCCACCGTGACCTAGGCACGCACTACCTAATTTGCTCTAAAAATCAACTAAGTCAATGTGGCCTAGCTTCGTGTCCTGAATGTCGATATTGGAGTCAAAACTAGAAGGGGGTACCACCCCTTGGTACTTATACTTCATCTCCTTTTCCCCTTGGATGATTCTACCTTTCCTTTTTCATTTGCTTATTCAAACATTGGAGTCTTTGAAAGAGATTTGGAAACCTAGCCCGAAATTCTCTTGGATGTCTTGAAAGCAAAAGCGGAACTTCCTTCTTGATTTGCAAGTTTGAAATCTGAAATATCTTTGGCGGGTTTCTTGCTTTGATTGACACTTGGAGAAACTTGACACACTACTTGGAAGTTTGGAGTTGGCGAGCACCTTGAAAAGTCCGATAAACTTGGTAGGGAACTACTTGTTACGCACTTGAAAGTTCCGACACACTTGTCGGAAACTTGGACTCGTTGAACACCCTCAAAGTTACGACACAAGCACGTCGGAGGTTAAGTTATGTCGGGCATTTCACGAATCCCGAAACATTGAGTCGGGGTTTTCATCATGATGGATAGGTTAAAAATCTCGACAAGTTCATGTTGGAGTTTTGACCGCATTTCATGAGGAAAACCCCGATTGTTGTCAAATCATGGATTTTTGGGCTAACATTTTACTTCTTTCCCATGATGAGGAAAAGTGCTTGAAGAAAAACCCTCAATCAACAATAAAGGTGAAAGAAGAAAAAAAAACCTCCACAGAGACATGGCAAAAATAACCAAGGGGAGAAACAAATGAAAACTTTCTTAAAAGTTCATAAAAGCCAAAAGGAATGATTGAAATCACCAAGAATCCAAATGGGTATGAGCGATTTTGCGAAAAGATGACCAATTTGTCGAGAAAATCGTATCGGGGTTGGAGGTCTGAAGCAAGTCCACGCGGTAAAAATTTAGAATTCGCATCGAGGTAAAATGACGTGGAAAAAATTTCTTGTTTATAATTAGCCAACATTAATTACACGTCGATTGACAAGTGTGGGGCGAATCCGACTTGAGAATTAATGTCTTGACTCGGGATCGGGAAGTTGACTATATTCAACATGACATGCTTTTGTGCTTTATCGGGTCCCAAAACCCAACACATAGGATTTATATGCTTTCTAAGAATTGAGGTTTTGCTTAAAAAACAATATGCTTTTTCATCGTCATGTCTCGATGCATCCTACCCTTGAAAACTCGAAACACTTTGAGTGTGTCGGGTTTCGGGGTTAGGGAACACCGAGCATATTACAAGTCTTTACCCCTCCGTGTTCGGATGTCTTGAAAGCTTGAAAACTTGATACATTATAGTATTTTGGAGTTCGGGGTTCAAAAGACATCAAACACTTCGCATGTTTTTACCACTAAATGTTCTAATGTTTTCGAATCCCAAAACCTAAAATACTTTAGTGTGTCGGGATTGAGCTGGGGGACCTTTAACATTTACATATGTTTTGTGTATGGTGAACCTAAAATCTCGAAAAACACGAGAAAATGGACCTTTTAGGCTAAAAACTTTGGATTTTTTTGAAAAATAGCTTAACTCCAAAAACCCTAAAGGATGAAAATTTGATAGGCTACCCAAAATTTGAGTTTTATCGTAAAACCCAAATTTTGGGATGACTGGTTTGAGTGAGCAGTCCTCTTGAGACCAAGCTTCTTAACAATCTTGTTAGAAACAAGATTGTGAGTGCTATTATTGTCAACAATGACCTTACAACATAACCTCCATACTTGCAAATGGTTCTCGAACAAATTATTTCTCTCGTGCGGTACATTCTCTTCCTTTGTGTGTTTCAATAACACTCTCTTCATCATAAGCACTTCTCCACATTCGAGTTCTTCTACGCTACTTGTCGACACATGGCTTTCTATGTCCACATGTTGAGCAACATGATTGCTAGCATCGTTTCTCCTATTTCCACCGATTTGCGCGACTTGTGGACATTTGAATGCATGATGTCTAATGTCTCCTCAATGGAAACAGTTCCGGTATATCCTTTTCCTCCGGATGAAGATCTACCTCCACCTCTCTACACACTACACTTCTCAGTGAGGTGCTTGTTTCTCCTTCGTGCGATAAAATACAAAAATCAAAATACAAAAACATTGAAGCAATAAAATCAATAAAAAGATGTAGTGCAAGAAAACATATAAATTTTGTAGGGAATTATTGTGAAGAGCTATGCTTTGGCCAAGTAAATTGCATTTTTGTGGTAAAGCTGACAAATTGGGGATTGATATATTAAAACATCACTTGTGCCCAAAAATTCGGAAAGGATGCATTGTTTGTGCAGATTTGCATGTTTGATGTAAATTCACCCCTTCGGGTCACTTGGGTTACCAGTTTGGGTTTGCCTTGGCTTTCTTGGGGGCGAGGTTCATTTAGACATTTGAGAAATTAAATTGCAATGTCCTTGGGATTATTACTCGTTGGATCGAATTTGTTGTACCTTGGGATCCATGCTAGTTTGAGTTTTCCTTGGGATGATAGAATTACCATGGTCTACCTCCGTGTATAATGGGAAGCCAACATGTGCTATATCCATCCAAGGTTAGGGGACTTCCCATGTATACATAGATAAGAGTTATGTGTCATTTAGATCATCTCAATCAACTATGCTACGGTGATAATATGGTATGTTGTGTGAAACCTCCGAATCTTGTGTCATCTCTCTATCGTTTTTTACTACGCTACTTTGTGGAGTTAATCGATCTTGAGGAATATAGGAACCTATTCTTGGTTGGTACCAAAGTTTAGAGGCAACTCCCGAGGTTTGATCCAAGCTCTTGTAGGGGTTGTGGAGGCAAAGTTGTGGGGAGCCTGAAATGTTTCATTGTGTTCCTAAGAGCATGGATCTATGGTTTGAAGAAATTTCGTTCTTATTAATAATTGTGAGACTTTTGCCAAATCTATTCTTTGTGGTGGAAGATGGTGTGAACAAATTGTGGTGCAAGTTGCAACTTTTAACTTCTTGTGGTTTCTGTTTTGGAGCCAGATCAAGGTTTTTACAAAACCCCAAAATTTCGAGTAGATTGCAAAATTTTCCATATCCGTTCCCTACAACATCTTGATGGAATTTTGAAGACCATGTGGCGTAAATGGAAGCTTGAAATCTCTCCCAGATATTACAAATTACAGTTTCACCATAATATCTTGTCCATCCTGTATAATTTACTAGAGATTATTGGAGATTTGGATTCCTTCCAACAAATTAGGGGTTCTCAATTTGCATTATTTTATGGTTCGACTATATAGCCCCTCGAAATTTGTGGTCAATGGTGTGACTTTTAGGGCAGTAGTCAAAATACAGTTTTCTTTTGTAATTTTCAAGAAAATTTGATTGAAACCTTTTCAGATAGTCCTTATATGTTAAATTCAAAAATTCTATCTGAATATGTAATTGGTTTTTAAAGTTTTAAGAGTTAAGATGTCAAAAATCCCCCCTTAGGTCCTACAAATCACATTTTGGGTTGTCAAACTTCTGAAGGCCATCAATTTTGCAAACAAAATCCTTTTTCAGCAAACATTTGTTGCGACCTTGCCCATATTTAGTGATCTACACGCTAGTATCTGTTTTGATTGCATTTCATGTATGGGTTCGAGATATTCTAGAGGTATTCTTGAAACCCTAATTTTGTCATAGCTGTGCTTAGTTGACAGGTCATCTTACACATGCCATAATTTGGGCATGCAAACCCCTATTTTCGCCTGGTTTGAAGCATTGGAAATGTATTGTCGAGCTCTACACATTGATGAAAGTTGTAGCTGATTTTCTGCAGACTTGACTGCGTTTTGAGGAGCAGCAAAGAATGGAAGTTGTGATTCTCAATGGGCAAAATTAATGATTGGAAGATGATCTATGAACCTATGTTGAAAACAAAGTGGTTGTGGAGAGTGTTTGGAAAGAGCAGTCCATGGTGATGATATTCGTTGCCATGTCTTTGATGGCATACAACGACATATGAAGTACATAAAATTTCCAAAGGATACGTTGCATATCTAGTCTTATCTTGAGGTGGAATCTAAGAAACAAGAAATGGCTTCACTACGTGACAAAAATGAGGACTCTTTGGTTGGACGGGGAGGATTTTTTCGATAATGATGCCTCTCATGATGGTAATGATTCATGCTTTACTAGTATTGATGATTCTTGTTCTACTCATTCTAGCAATGGTTATGAAGAACTATTGATGATTCTTGTTTTACTCATTCTAGCAATGGTTATGAAAAACTCTTAAATGTGTGGAGTAATCCGAGAGAGATGTGATGGTTTTGTTGATCCTAAAGTCATGGTGGTGGACATATACAAGGCATTGTTTGAGTTTAATATTGGGATTAATTTAAATACACATGTAAATAAAGAAGGGTACCTACATATTTTATTTATTCAATAAGAAGCTTGTACAATATAGTAAATGCGCCATTAGATTTTACATTGCTCCTTACAAGTTTAAATAAGCTTTTGGGGAGGTAGTTTGCATACAGGACCCAACGGTCCAAATTTCCAACCCATTACCCACCCATAATTCACACAACTAATTAATGTGTTACATTAATTGTCGTTGCCTAACTATATTAACATGTTTATTAAAGGGGGTGTCTCACTCGGAGATGCATGCCCCCACTAACGTAGTAGTAAAACTAACAACAATATATGACTTTGGATCAAATGACCCAACAAATCCCCCTTGATCCAAAGGGGACCAAAAGATGATCCAGAGCATATGAGTGTGAAGCCATCTAATAATATCTGCTGCAACCTGCAAATTAGCATTCTATACATCTTGGTATTGATCAGCTTGTGTCGCTTATGCAAAGCCTGCGATCTTTAGATTGTGACATGAATGATGAACATCTTGCTGGACATCTGATCATTTTGTACCCATATTGCAGTATAAGAATCATCATGGGAATGCTTAGCTACAGTAACCCTTGTCTCAATGACTATTTAATACCTCTATATGCCACATCTACTCTGATGCCCAACAATGTTGACCTCTGTTTGCTTAACACTACAGGTGCTAGCAACCCTGTCAGCTGTACAATCAATGACAAATGATTGAAGAACGATGCAATATCTTGCCTCCTATCAAGCGAGAGGTGAGAAGTCCATGTAGTGAAAAGCATAACCAAATAACTCCGTTTTCTTCTCATAACTGATATCAAAGAACTCAAAAACCAAACTTGGATAGAAAAACTTAAACGCCTCTCATCTATCCAAAAATGCCACTATAGCGAAACTTGATCTTAGAGTTAGCAATTCACTCAAGATGGGTGGGTCATTAGCTTTGTTAGCATTTTTGATCCCGAGGACATTTAAACCTTGAAATGCAAGTGAATTGTCTCTTTCAACACAGGCAGCAAGAAACGTTGTTACATTAATGGTTTTCAAGCACAAGCTTCCAATTTTCCAAACTTAAAGCAATGTCAGGGTGTCATATTCGACCTTAAATGTGCCTATTATACATTGAATTCTTTATTTCTTCACTTTTTAGTACATTTTTCTTAGAAACTGGTATAGGAGACTCCAAATCAACAAATTGACTCTTCCAATGGATGCAAAACATTCAAAAACCTATGGAACTGGTAATTACATTCCTACCTCTTGGTAAAAATATAAAGACTGAAAAATAGATTGTGTATAATGCCAAAAACTAAAGAATTTTTATTTATTTTTAATCTTTTGCACTTGCTAGGAATTGAACACCTGACTTCCTTGTGCTCTCAATGACTTAGAAAGACCTCTTAACCAACTCAACTATGCAAACACTTGAGAAATAAAGATTCAAACTTTAATCTTCACTGACTTACATGCTAATTCTGGAAATGGTGCACTTCATGCAAAAAGGAGTAGGTGAGACTTGAAGTATTGACTTCTATAATCTCAATGACGTCAACTTGAATCTTTGACCAAATCTTCTACACATGCTGGTGATATTTCAAAATGTTGTATATAACCAATCTTTAAAATGGCAAGCCCAATAAAATAAATAAGTAATTGCACAACAATGTTTTTACTTTTCTTGTAGGTGGAGGGAAGAAGTAATAAATAAATATTTACCAGGTGGCAGTAAATGTTTCCAGCAAGCTGAGGACCTACTTGAAACTCCTAATGAATACTTCAATGATTTCGGATTCATTCATGCACAAAACAAATAAATGTTTCGGAGTTTCAATGCAACATGTAGAGCTTTCACGCCCTTTGAGCAGTCCAGAGAATTTTTCTTTAACGCCAAGCTGAACTAGAATACCATTTTGCACAGTTATCACGCCATAATAGCTGGTTTAACACCAACTCAGCTGCTTTGCTTTCAACATTTTTAAAATTAAATTTTCAATGCTCAAGCTGAATTTTCGCCGCCCCAGGTAGTTTTTAATGCCACACGCAAATTATTTTTGCAGAATCAATGCTTCCAATACTATTATCAACTTTCCAATGCCTTGCTTTGTCAGACATTGGCTATTGTCAGAGAATTTAAAAAGGCATACAAGCAAAAATCCACACCCCCAGCCATATAAATCACACTCCAACCATATAAATCACGCTCCAGGCTATCTTTTGCAGTTAGCAACAGCAATAGAACAAAAACTTGCTCTGGTATTTGCTCTCGTCTATAATTGCTCTGTAATTTTGCTTAACAAATTGTCTAGAAAACAAAAAGAACAGAATTAAAAATACTCACTCACTTCAGGAAAAGTAAACTCCTTAAGGCAATTTTTTCTCTTCATCTCTGTCGTGGATTTTCCATGGCTTCCTCTTCTTCCTCTCACGTCTATGACCATTAGCTCTGATACCACTGTTTAGATTTAGACACACAGGAAAATGAAGAAGGGTGACTACACATTTTATTTATGCAATAAGAAGCTTGTACAATATAGTAAATGCTGTTATATTTTAACTGGCTTAAATAAGTTTTTGGGAGATGTTTTACATACAGGACCCAACGGTCCAAACCTCCAACTTGTTACACATCCATAATTAACATAACTAATTGATGTCTAACATTAATTACCAGTGCCTAACTATAATAACTTGTTTATTAAAGGGGGTGTCTCAGTAAGAGATGCATGCCCCGGCTAACATACGAATAAATTAACGATATATGACTTTGTTTCACATGACCCTACACCTCTAGAAATGGTTATTAAAAACTGTGTGGAACAATCCAAGAGAGATGTGATGGTTTTGTTTATCCTAAAGTCATGGTGGTGGATACATACACGGTATTTACTGAGTTAAAAATTTGGCTGGAATAAATGCTACTGTCTTATCTGCTCAATGGTAATCCTTCAAAGGAAATCCAACACATGACACTTGAAGAAGCTCGCAGACAAGAAACTCGAGGTTAATGAGCTTTGAAACTTTGTTCAACTGCTTATATCTTGATTTGGAAACACAAAAGAAGCTAGACAACAAATGCAAAGTAATGATGTTTGTTAGATATTGTGAGCATTCATAAACAAAGAGGTTGGTATCTGTAGCAATAAAGTCATCATCAGTTAAGATGCAATGATAGATGAAAGTGATAGTCTTTTGTCAGTCTACGACACATTCTTTGTGCTTGTTGGAGACTAACAAAACAACTAAGGAAACCTACGTTGCTAGGATACGGATATGAGTATCGGTTTGGATACGGATACGATACGCAGATACGTCAATTTTAAAAAACCCTTGGATACAATACGTCTTGGATACGTCCGTACATATATATATATATAATTTTTTTATGTACATCTACTCATTTTACTCATTTTTTAGTCCATAAAAAACTGAAATAGTAATACAAAACTTGAATCAATGTTCAAAACATTCAATATACTTAAGACTTTGCATTTTTATTGATCATGTGGCTGCCATACATATGATATACGAATATCATGTTAACATGAATACGAACAAAACTTGAAATTTGAAAAATATACTAGGATCCATGTTCAAATTTTCAAAACAAACAATATACTTAAGATTTTACATTTCATTGTTCATGTGGCTGCCATACATATGATATAGGAATACAAACAAATCTAGAATATATCATCTAGATTTTCCTCAAAATCAAGTTCATGTGTGCCACTTGCGCTAGCTCCACTCTCATTAACTCCACTCTCCGCTCCTTGCGAACTCCCTTGAGCGTCATCTTCGCCATCAAATAATGAGGTGTATTATTTTATTCATTTAGTGTTTAGGGTTCGGTTTTAGGGAGTAGAAAAGTAAAAAAAAAATAAAAAAATGAAATAGAACTTAAAAAACACGTATATATTGCTGGATACGTACCGATATGCACGCGATGCGTTAGGATACGCCACGATATCGTGCGTGACGATCGTGGACGCACTCGACGCACCCGCACGTATCCGACACGTATCCCCCACGTATCCGTATCCAATACGTTTCCAAGGGGATTCGGGGGGTTTTGGAGTATCCGTGCAACGTAGAAGGAAACAAAAAAGGAAGTTTAGGGTCATATGCAGGAGGTTCAAGGTGCTGTGTAGGTGTGTCAAGATGATAGTAGGGTTGATTTTGAGGTTGAAACACTTTGCATGTTGATGATGTTGACATAAGATCAGCATGTTGTTCCAGTGAAGAATAGGCCGGGTGATACTATTCAGCCATATGAGGAGCCAAAGAAGGTGAGATTTTCAGAAGGCACTTTAGACAAGAGGTCTAAGAGGTTGCTTAAAAAGGTATTCGGTCCCCTCGGCTTTGACAAATATTCGACAATACATTTTTTTCTTTGATGCCTAGTGGGGTATTTGAGCCAATAGATGATAAAGCGTAATGTCCCTATCCGGGCTCTAATTGAAAACAAAAGAACATGTATTTTGGTTCCACTTCATGTAATTGTGATTGAAGGTACGTGGATATGTCAAAATGTCAAGGGGCTAGTGAAATTAATTTTTGTTAGAATCAATTGTCATTCAAGTTTCAAATAGTTCCCAAGTCATGTAACACGTCCCTTTGATTTAAAACTCGGGGTTTTTCGCGTGACTTGTGAGTCGGGCTTAAAACAAGTAAATGCGTGGAATCTCACAAGCTTGAGAAACTTGGCGAGTTTTGCCAAGTAATTTCTGCATTACTCGGTGAAACTCATCGATTTTCTTGGGTCGACTAAACTGCGAAAAAAATATGACACCAGTGTAAAAAAGAGATTTATCCCAAAAAATAGAGTTGTATTTACGTTTTTCCGTTGCATATAAACCGATTTAGTGAATGTGATTGATTGACACTTATAGCGGTCCATTTGATCTAGGGTTTTTCAAAATATCAAGGAATACATACAACCTATAATCGGGAAAACAACTAGTTTTAAATTAGAGCATATAGGTAGGAAAACACTAGCGATTATAGTCTAATTATCATTGATATTATGAAAATATAAGACTATGCTTTTAGTAGATCTATGCTTTTAGTTTCTACTTTCTAGTATCTACTTCTTCGTTGATTAACACTAGCAACTAGGCCCTAGGGTTTTCAATTTCTTGAATCTTCTAGTTTTTCCTTTGATTAGCATTAGAGTTTTCTAGTTTTTCCTTTGATTAGCAGCTAGAGTTTTCATCTAAAACTTTTTTCTTTGTTTTGGTGTTAAAGGTTTCAACTTGTTTGAGAATGGCATCAACATCCAGGTTATCGCTATGATAAGCCCAAGTCTACTAGCCCTTCATGGAGGCATTTTGAACTGGCTGAGAGGGCATTCATGTGATATGCAATAATTGTGTGATGAAGACGAGCCTGTGTCATTCACCTCAAATACTACATTGCATGGATATCACTGGGAAAGATGTGGTAGTGTGCCCACAAGTGTCACTCAAGGCTCTAAGAGATATGGTTGCTTACCTTGCGAGTTATGTGGAGAAAAAGAGGATAATAAGAGGAAGGATGATGCACTTGCTGCCTTATTGAATAGGAGGGCAGCAAGGGATGGTTTTGATGACATTGAGACCATTTCTATTGTCCCAACTCCAAGAAGTTGAGGATGGGAATGAGGCTCATCTACTAGTTAGCACTGGAAGTGCACAATGAAACAATGGAAGTTATGGTAAACTTTTGGTACTACAACAACATTCCATTCAATGTGGTGAAAATCCCATATTGGGAGAATTTCAATATCACTACATGGACCATTCTTTGGGAAGGGGTTCAAGGCTCTTACTCATGATTTGAGTGGCCCATTGTTAGAGGATTTTGTCAAACATATGCAAGCTATTGTAGAAGAGCAAAAACCTATGGCAAAAGAAGCATTTCAACATTTTGTCTGATGGGTGGAAGGATGGAAAAATTGCACATTGATTAACTTTCTAGTGGCTTCAAGTGGGCAGTTGGTCTTTTTGAAGTCAATTGATGCCTCCCACCAAGTGAAAAATGCAAACACTTTGTGTGATATGTTGGATGAGGTGGTGATGGAAGTGGGTGTGGAGAATGTTGTCCAAGTTGTGACAGAAAACGTAACAACAAATGTAGAAGAGGGAGACTTCTCTAAAGAGGCACCCTACATTTTTTGTGACAAGTGTCCCCAGATTTGACCCTAAAATCCGAGACTACCCCATGTTTAAAAATTTCGTTCTAAAAAAACATGTCTTTTTGTGTTTTTATTGCAATTGAAGATGTCTATATTATGCTAAGATATTCCTGCAAGTGAATCATTTGAGCCAATTTCGACAAATACCCGTGATGCCCAAACTCATTTTATCCCTCCGCCAAGTTTCCAAGTCTCGGAATTTTTTTATTTAATTATTTATTAAATAAATAATGGTTTGAAGTAAATTGTGCTCCGGTTGAATCCTGTTGAAGTTTTGCATGCCAGTATTCACACATCTCAATAGGGTTTTCACTAGGAATGAATTCAGAGCTTTATCTGTGACTTCTGGCAATGTTTTTCATTTTTATTTATTTCTTTCGCATTTTTCCAATAACTGTTTTCCCCATGGTCTTTTTGTTTAATTCCCTTGGGTTCGTTCTTTGTTCGTATAGTCTGTTTAATTGCCTGGAACATCTGGAGATCATTTACGGCCACTGCACTAGAAGGAATCAACCTCAGAAAGCATTGTTGATCAAAAAGATGAAGTCATGCACAAAAAGCCTCTCCTAGGCAAGTCGCACTTTTTGGAATAAATGGGTTTAAGTCGTAATGGGACTTTTTTTTGGTAGTCGCATGCAGCGAGAATTTCTTATTTGCCTTGCAGGTACTTTTTCCCATGAAGTCAAAGTCACTTAAGCTACGATAGGATTTTTAGAGGGCGGTGGGCGAAAATTTCTTACCTCGGCATGCAGGCAGGTAAAAATTCCCATTATAAAATAAAGAAAAATCACTTAAAGCACCAATGAGAATTTTCGCTCGCTAATGCAGCTAACTTTTCCCACCAAAGAGATTTATTCACCCATGCAAGTCTCACTTTATCAAAGGAGGCTAATTTTAATGCAAGTCGCACTTTTTGGGAGATGTTTTAATTTGATAATGGGAATTTTGGCGGGGCAGAAGGCAAGAATTTCTTACCGCCTGCAGGTAAAATTCCCATTATGGAAGTCAAACAACGAAGGGATATTTGGAGCCGTAGTGCGGGGTAGAAAGTGCCATCAAAGTTGACTTTTTATTTTTAGAAATCAGCCTTGCCAAAAATGCGACCCATTTAGGCATTAAACAATGCTTTTAGTAATATTTATTAATAGTGTTTCTCTCGCCTAATTTTGGCGCTAGGAATGGGATGAAAGTCAATGCAAGAGGGTGAGCTGAAAATAGATCATGTATGCATGCTTAAAATAAATAAAATAAATTTATTTAAAGGCAACCAACAACATACATAATTGGGCACCCAATTTGGGTGAATAAACATGATTGTTTATTAATTAAATTGTCAGGAATAAGGACAATTATTAAAAATAGAATGCTGAGGGTTATATAAGTATGGGCTGCCATAATGAAGAAAAAATTAATTCTTTTTGCCAAGGATTGCAGCCTAAAACAGTTACTAGGCGCCAAGGAAAGGAGGATTTGTGCATTAGAAGGTGTTTTTCATTGCCAGGAAGCTTCAAGGTTTGGCGCCTAGGGTTGGAATAACTTGATTTATGCTATGATAATTATTTGCATGTTACTATAAGTGCCTAGGTGACTTTAAAAATATTTATGTTTGCTTTGCATGCAAGCAAAACCTAAAATTTTAGGGCAACAGGCTTCATATGCAGATTTTTGGTGACAAAAATCAAGTATTCATGCTTTGGACTTCATTTTTGTCTGAAATAATTGCAGGTATTCATACAGGTGAAAGGGAGTTCAAATCAATGTCAGGTACATTGAATATATCTTTTGAATATGAAGAAATTGTTAGATCCGCACAAATTGATCCGATTCTGCAAGGAATTCGGCGAGAATTAAAAGAAAAAGTACACAGACAAAGATTGCTCCAGCGATGATGAAGCGTGATGAAAGAAAAGGATTGGCGTAATCATGCATAGCTTCCAGATTTGCTTGATATCAATGACACATGAGACATAGGCCCTAAACCCATCTCCGCATGATAATGTGAGATCTAGGGCGGAAAAACATCTCATGCGGCAATAAAAAAACAAGTGGAATTATTCAAGCATCAACATTCCCGATACAACTCGATTGCTCGAATTTGTTATGGAGTGTGCAAGGTCATATCACCCTCTTTCCGTAACAATCTCGATCATGGGAAACACAATAATTATTTGGATGCACGTTTATTAATTATCGTCAAGATTCGACATGAACGGTGGTGATTGTAATTAGCATGCTGGATGCAGGCAACATATGGGAGAAACACAAAGTAGATTGCATGGGCATAATGAACAGTAGATATATGAAGAAGCCCGGGTCCCCATCAAAGTTCCCGAGGACTCTTCCGCGATCCAACTTGGTGCAGGAGGTGGATGATATTACTAAATTGCTTTGTAGGTTAAGTTGAGAAGCCAATACTCACAACTTCCGCTCATGGATGTATGCTTTCGTGAGGACTATTTAGATCAACAGAGCTGATTCAATAATCAATTGGGCAGAGATCATCAATGACAACATCGGTGAGCAACTCGGAGTGTGAGGTGGACTTACAACTTCAAAATGACTTCATACCTGGTATATGCAGCAGCCTCGCAGGGTATATTTTCCAAGCTGGATAGACGGGGCGTATTGGCGAAAGATCCTATTTTTGAGTGCTACCCACATTGGTGTGATCCCCCGAATGTCACAAAGATTACAAAGTGGTCAACGATGGGTTCTTCTATGAATTCATCTGCAAATTAAATAGTGATTTGAAGACCAACAGGGTAAGCAAAGAAGCTTGGGAAGTCAGTATCCCAACATGTCTGTATTTTCATCCATTCACAGACTTCACCTATCTCGGGGGTAACCGGATTTTCGATAGAACCAGAAGTGAAGTTGCCAAGGTATCCAAGCGACAAGTGGGTCATCATGGAGTTGTGCAGCAGCTCGTGGAGATGCATGACTTATTATCAAAGCGACACAAGTCTACGAGTTTCTTTCCATCCACAATGGGTTATTATAGTCGCTGCAGAGCATCCACAAAGCTAGAGGAGTTCAAGCTGAAATGTTTTCTGAGTATGAGCCCGAGTTCTTCCTAACATGGTTGAACTTTGACCCATATGGGGTAGCGAGGAAGACAATCTCCCAGGAATACTCACATGTGCCTTCGTTGGAAGACTTCGGATGAAGTGCAGAAACGAGTATGAAGTCAGAAGGAAAGACTTCAACAAGTTATCGGCGCAACAAGTGTCTGATTATGGTTTGGCACGATACACTTGCAGATCTCGCAGATGATGGGCATGTGATACTTGACTCGTACCATCAGATGGGAGGGGATAGAGCTGCTCTTCAAGAAAACATTGGTGGTTGTCATGATTGAAGAAAGATCTTCCGCAATTCTGGTTAACACTTCAAACTGGTTGTTGACAAAGGGGTATTGCCTAGATGAAGCTTTGATGAATCAGATCACAGCAACTTTACCGCAGGAGACTCCAACAAAAGAAAGCACGAAGGTGAAAGCAGCAGAAGGTCGAAAAGCTTAAAGTTCACAAGAAGTCTCACATATAGGAGAAAGCCAAATCTACAACTATCGTGCTAGTTCCAGCTTCTCCAACATCAACTCATAGCACTTCAATAGCCCCGGAACCCCAGAGAGATCTTGTTGTTCCTCCTTTGAATCCAACGTCATTTGTATTTTCTCCTCAACCACTCAGGTCTTCACCTATCCATGCGGAGAAGTTGAAAGCATAGATGGTAGAGTTTGAAAAAGCATTGTCTTTGGACAATTCAGAGGGTGGCAGTCATAACACGGTGGCAAATTCGAGATAGAGCAGAATCAGAGCATGAGATGGTGGTGCACTCGGTGACTTCTCATTCCCCAAGAAGCAAATTTTCATCATGGTTAGCTTTGCAGACAATCCCAGAAGCCAGAGAGGAGATCAACCTGGAGGAACACGACTTTCAGCTGCTCCTGAGTTTGGGCGGAAGAGATAGAAGACCTAAAGTTTCCAAAATGACTTCTAGGTTGATTATTGAGGAATCGGGACAGAAGTTCGCTGAGTTATCTGTTCCAGCAGAAGGAAAGCACAAGGGAGAGCTCACGACAACTAATATAGTAGTGACCAAAGTGCCAATAGGTCAAACTACCACAGAAGGATTAAAACAGGATACACAAACACTAATGAATGCTTTATTCCTTAAGCTTGACAAAGAGAAGGCTGAGAGATCCAAGCTTCAAAAGCAGGTGTTCCAGTTATGTGAGATCATTGCTAAGGTTGCCAAACCTTCCTCTCAGCCCATTCTAGCACATGAGCAGGTGAGTAATCATCTGATGCAGGAGGTAGAAGATGCAGGGGACCAGGTCAAAGCTATTGCCCAGTGGAAGGAACAAATCATTCACCAAGCTTCAGAGCAATTCGAACCAATACCAACTGAATTGGAGAACATGCACAAGGCAATATCTCAGCTAAAGGAACTGATGACACAGATAGAAGATGAGAACATAGTTCTTTGAAAGTCATCTGGATACTTTAGCTAAGATACACTCGTTGCCAAAGGATGTGCTGATTGCAGAGTAGATTGTGCCTGGTGGATTGGTGGAAAAGGGGAAGCAGTTAGAAATTTCAGTTTCCTTCCGCATAGAGATCCTCAAGCTCATGTTGAAAAGGATGCAATTGCTGGAGAGTAAGATGGGAGAAGTGCCGAAGAGCATCCCAGATGAATTACCTGCTTCCCATGAGGAATTTATTCTGTTGGATGGAAAGAAGTTGATGAAGCCACCATGCCTTTCATGATGGATTCAATTGGCAGACTCATAAAGCCTCAGGTAGATGTTGAGGGATATGGGCCTGGTTTAGAGAAGGTAAAGGCTAACACTGCTGCTTTGTCTAGAAGGTTGTTGCAGATTCGTAAACAGAGAGAGATGCTATTGTTAAAACAGATGAAAAGATGTTGAATTGCATGTTCGACAAGTATATTCAATATCAAAACAAAAATAAAGTATAGGTGTTATAGTTGACAGATCTTCATTCTTCTCTTCTTTCTTCGCTTATTTTCTATTTTCCCAAATGAAAATGTAAGATTCAAGTTATTGGTTTAAAAGCCATTACTTTAAGTTATTTGGAAAGATTCTTTAAGATAGGTGATAGATGTGCACAATTTTGGCTTAAACTCTTGATGCATGTCACTAAGAGAGGAATTCTAGGAAGATGATTGCCAAATGTTCCCTTTACTACTTTTTCATGTTCTAGTTCAATATAGTTTTCCATTTGTAATTTCCCCTCTACACACTATAAGTAGAGGAAGAACCTACGGGTTAAAGGATCGGAATTTGTAATCAACATTCTTGTGTTCTAGACTTTGAGTTGAAACCCCTAATAGTTTTCTGCAAGCAGAGGAATAGAGAAGAGATTTCCGGAGAACTTTGTGTCAACGGTGCATTCGTCTTTTATTTCTTTTTAGATCTATGCATAAACTTTGTGTTGTCTTAGATCTAGATCTGGAACTTTCCCTTGCTTCAAATTCTGCGTGTTTTTAAGATCTATTTGTTTCGTCCATGTGCATGTAATCAAATCTATCAACTATTTGTTAGGTTGCACATTTCCTTTCCTTTCTTCTTGCATTTAATTATTTCCTTTCCTGTACATATTGCTTATACTGCTAACTTGTTGCAAAAATTTCTAGCTATGGTTCATGAGCTACATAGTTAAAGTAATACCAACAAATAGATATTAGGAAATATAATTGACAAAATCTTACACGGGAGCCTCACCGGTAAATGAGGGAGATTTATCTCATGATTGCCTAGGTTTTCAGTTGTGCAGAAAATCTAGCCAACAAGACTTCACTTACACAACACATTGCATTGATCTCCTACTTAAGGATATAGGAAAGATGAATTGGGTGAAAAATGTGGTCAAGAAGCATGAAATATCACAAAGTTCATCTACCATCACTCTTGGGTGCTAAGTTTGATGAGCAAGCACACCAATGGAAAGGAGTTTATGAGAAGGGGAGTCACACACAATTCGCCACAACTTTCATCACATCAGAGCATTGGGGCCTCACGAACATTTTTAAGTAGATGTTTTTGAGTCGTTGTTGGTTGGAGTCTCCCCTATGCTAGGAAGCCCAAAGGGGAAAGAAAGGGTGTGAAGGCTGTTTTTTATGATGTATCCACAAAACATACAAATGAAATCCTTAATGTAACCTTAAACTTAACCTTTATTTATTTATAATTTTTTTGGTATAAATTTTTCATAGTTTTGATTTTAAAATTGTGCATTATTTTGTTTTAGGTGTTGTGGTTAGAGTTCTATGGTTGGTAGATGGGTAGAAAAATCTAATGGGTTTTTGATAGGACATGACGTGGCTATAACATATTACCATGGTAAAAATCAAAGAAAATATGAACCCATTTGGCATGTGATTGTTTGGAGATGGAACAAACAACTCCACTGACATATACATGTAATGATTTACTAGTTGAACCACAAGTTTATCTTTTCCAATTCATTAAAGACCGAGAAGGAGGTTCTAATGGCCTTAATATATGCCTATAGAGGATTATCTTTGACATAGGAACTAGAGAGAGAATTGTTGAGGAGTTGCAAATTTAGAAATTTGCAGAGGGAGGCTCTTTTCTTTGGCTCTCATGCGTCAAGAGAAGGAACACATCTCAATCGGGTAAAAAAATTGATCCATATGTCGACTAGATTGTTGATGGTGAGGCGTCCAAATTTTAACAAGGAGGACATTGCAGCATTACAAAGGGAAGCAAAGGAAGTGATAGCATTAGAGCTCGATTCAACAATTGCCATAAATCGACAATAAATTGCGATACAAACCTCGCACCGATAAATCATTTGTAAAAATCATGATTTGTGGCGGTGGTGATTAATTGTTGATTTTCGGTGAGTAATTCAACCATTACCCACCAAAATCACTCGACTAAATTGCCCTCAAACAATATAAAATGCTTGGAATGAAAACAATTCATTTTTTGCGTTTTTTCTCTTTGTTAATGAATGGTGTGACTACTAGGTTTTAGAACTTTCGAGTCATCATTCATTACAACTCTCTCGCCGAGTCCGCTCGCATTTTACAATTGGCTTTTCCAAGTTTTCACTTTTCACTGCTCAAGTTTCAAATTTCAAATTTCAAACTTCAAACTTCAAAGACCAAGCTTTGCCTTAAAGGAATACAAGGACATAGCCTACGGGAGAGTAACAAGTTACAAAACCACAATCATTTTAATTTATTTTCAATGTTCAAGAAATCATTATTTGTTTTTGAAGTCAGTATGGCTAGATCTCATTTTGGTAATGGTTCTACTTCTCAAAGAGTCAAAAGACTATAATCTCTCAAAGATTCAAAGTTCAACTCGAATGACGAAACTATGTTTGTTAAACTGTTTTGAGTGTCATTGTTAGTGTTGATAAATTCAATCATCCAAGTTTCCAAGCTTTGTTGATAAATTCAATCATTCAAGCATCAGTAGTTGGCAACTTTGTACTTTTTACTTTTTTGGTTGAAAGTTAATAGAAAATATACTTATGGCATTATGTACATTCACTTCTCATGTCATTTAACAATGTTTTACATTTAATTTAAATTTATTTAATGAATTCAAATGTTCTTTAAAGTAGCGATATAGTTGCCAAGAAATGCCGAGAATTGCTAATTCCCGATTTCCGAGTGAAATTTTGGGTTGTCAATTAATTGCCAAGTATGATATTTTAAACTAATCATTAGAGGAAGCAAAGACATCAAGAGACTGAGGGGTTGGTGAGGATGCAAATGATGTTGCAAAGGAGGAATCTTTACTTTCCATCTCTTTGGGGCAGCAATCTTATGTTAGGCACTAGAGATGATTTGATATTTGATATTAGTATATTTGGGTGCATTGATGACTATGTCAGTATAGTCTATGCTTTCATGAACATTACAATTTGTATTTTGTACTCTTTTTTGGTCAAAAATTAATAGAAAATATACTTATGCATTCTCTACATTCATTTCTCATTTGATCTAATAGTTTTTTACATGTTATTTAAGTTTATTTTATGAATTTATATGTTTTTAGTATTGATGAAGTTGCCTAGTAATGCTAAGTAATTGCTGAGAAACGTCCAAGTCTTGAGTATGAGTCAAAGTTTTGGGTTGCCAAGTAATGTTTGAGTACGAGTTGATTTATGATATATCTAATTTATGTATGGTCATTTTGAAAGTACCAGATATGTATGATCATGAGAAAAGTGAGCTAAGTTGTGTTCAGTCACATGGTGGTTGAAGTTCAAGTTAGGGTTGGAGGTAGTTATGCAATTACCTAGGAAAATGTGATGTAATAAATGGTTCTTCTTTCTGCCGTGGAAGAGGGCTTGCAACTTTGAGTGTTGTAGATTCTTTTGAATTTTGGTTAATGGAATGGGACATTAATGCGTGGGACTCAAAGATTAGCTATAATGAGTGTTATTTTATCTTTTTTTGCAAAATGTGCTTTTTGTTTGTGGATGGAGATTGTTTTCAATCCCGGTATTAATTTCTAACTCCATGCAAATCCTTTATATTTTTCAAACTGTGGGTTTCAAAGGGTGAACTTTGTGTCACCTACTTCTAGCCACATTTGAAGAAGACCTTGTGCTTCTTGATGCTTTCTTTTGTTCTCAATAGACATACCATTTATCATTTCAGTTTGCACGAGGGAGGAGAAAGTTTCATTCAATTTCTGTTTCTCTTTGAGTAATCTGAGTGTTCCTTCGCTTTTAGGTTGTGTTTTTCGCACACACTTTTCGTTTCATTTTCTATTATGTTCCTTTTGTGCTTTCTAGTTAAAATTACACCAAAACTCCCTAAACCCCCATCATGTGAGAGAGCTGCTCCTTAAATGTAGAGGGAAATCACATGCTTTCTTTATGATATTTCTTTTGTTGCCATTTTTTGCTGCTTGGTTGGTTAAGTCTTTGAGATCTTTGAAAGGATTCCAGCAATAGAAAATATTTCTCACAGGAGTTAACTTGCTGATTTGTAGGCTACTCATAATTGCACCATTGTCTGGAATAACACCCTAAACTAGGTATACATCACACTTTGATTTGAGTGAAATACACCTTGAAATGGGCACTGAGTACACCTTGATTTGGAAAACACACCTCAAACTAGGTAAAGTATACAACTCGATAAGGGAAATACACCTCAAACCAGGTAAACAATACATATGCCTTGACCTAGGTAAATGGTACACCATGATCTTGGAAGTACACCTCAAACATGGTGAACAATGCACTAGACGTTGAATTAATTGAAGAATACATGTTGATCCTAGAAACGTATTTTTAAATCATGTATAAATACACCTTGATTTGAGTTGAACACACCTTGACCTAGGCAATGGATAAACCTTTATCTATGTAAATAATAGATCAACAAATATACTTTGAGCTGGGATAAACAATACAATCTAGGTCCAACACATCTTTAATCGAGTAAAAAGTCGGTCCATTCAAACACACCTTTGGCTAGGTATACAATTCATAGTATATACTTGACATTATGGGACAATTAGCTTATTTATAGATGTGATCTTAAATCTCCAGTGCTGAAATATAGCTCTTAGGGTTGACTTGAAGTCCTTTGGCTGTTCTAGGATCTATGGCTTCTGTAGATTGTCCTAGGTCTTGGTCAGCTCATTATCCTCTGTCTTGTGCACTTCCCAAGGAGCAATTTTCATTTCAAGTGATCCTGACAAGGTTGCTGATTTGATCCTTGCAAACTAAACTTTCAAAGTTTGCCAGTGATCCTCAGTTAGACGCAGAATTTCAGAGGGTTGGGCTGCAATGATCCTCAAATAGGAACAACTCTCTAGAAGTGGAATATGCAAATGATGGAAGATGAAAATGAATCAGATTTGTTAAGTTTTTATAGTGATAAAGGCACTTAAACTTAATTTCTAGTACAAGTCAGAACTCTTATAAATAGGACAGACTAGCGTCATAAGTGCTGCTCTCAAGTATTTCTTTGTATTTGCCATTATTTTCTTGAGTTTTAATAAATATGACCGTAAAATCTTTGAAATTCTCTTGAGAGTCGAGACCCTTTTTCTGATAATATAATTGTTATTCGTCTCAAGACACATTTTCTGATGATATAACTGTTATTCCACGAATCTGTTTTTAATTTCATCTTTACTCGAGTTTTTTCAAGAGACTCTTAATTCAATTGTGGGCTCATATGGTTGTAAGGTCCATTCCTCCTAGCACTGTTCTTCCAATCACCGTGTTAGTCTTGTTACATTGTGACAAATGTTTTAGGACTCGTTTGATGCACTAGATGCCATTCTATATGTTTCGATCTCACAGGATGCCAAATTGTATTACCTTGCCTAAACATCACGATATCCACTTATTCCACTTGCAAGACTAGCACATTACTTATTTTCTTTAAGTTACGCTTATCCCGTCAATGTGGGATTTCAATGCGATTAATTGTATGATGGTCCACTTATCAGAATAGACACCTAGATTTGGTGTAAGCTAGTGAGTTGCAGTGATACCAATGAAATCTTGGCCTAGTCATAATACGATATGGATTATAGAAGACTATATCCACTACCGCGAAGCACGTGGAAACATCCTATTCAGGAACAAGATCAAAAATCAAAGTAGGCCTCATCAAAATGGAAAATATACTTGAGAACAAGTTTTGACCCATTATTTTAATGTTATTAAACACCTTGAGAGATCGGCATAAATAAAATACTTACTCGTCTTGTTCTCACAAAATGAGATTTATTTGGCGTTCTATATGGGATAAGAATGTACATTGAAAGGTCGGAATTGTTTTATTCCTAATCAGACAATTAAATTGGATAGGATTCCAAAGCTAGTTTTTAGCAGTAATACTTGAACCAAAATTTAGCTTGTAAAAGCCAGTTGGAATGGCTTGCAATTTCATTGTATAGTTTTGTGAATAAAAATGTTAGGAATATAGTCACATTCCTTTTAGCTTTAAAAATGCAGTGCGCCAATTTCAGTTTATGCTCGCTTTTCCTATTTTATCAACAAACATTTTAGAGGCATTTTAATACTTCGGGAAGTTGAGTAGTAAAAGTAGATTGAATAGAGAATTGCATTACAATGCTCCAACATCAATAATTTAATGCCCTTGAATGAATATAAAATGCTTATTTTCATTATTTAGGCATTCAGTGTTTTATTTGTACTCTTCGGGCTTAGTGAAGCCCATGGGCAGGTTAGAATGACATACTCAACCAAGGAAGTATTTGCTTACGTGACCTTCCACTAACATTTCACATAATTTTTCAGGTCCTATTAAAGCATTTTGCAAAGGAGAATGGTCCTACTCATGGGTTACGATTGTGTTATGATCCTAGATCTATTTGTACCATCAAGGGCGATGTTGTTATACAGGGAGAATATCATAGGAAGAAAGGAACTAGATTGAGATTATGGGAAATAGAGAGAAAAGCTAGGAAATCGATTGCATCCATCCTAGTTGCACCCTAGACACAAACTTTTAGTTGCATCCATCCTACTTTTATTTGTTTTCGGCATGAGTGGTGACCCCGCTAGAAGATGAACATGTTTCTTGTTAAACTCTCATCATGATTATTATAGTAACTAGCTCTAAGTCATAACAGCTGATAGGGAAATGCAAATAGTTATTGTCACATGAATGCGTAAAGTGCCTTGTTCCCTAACCCTTAATCAATGCACATGATTATTGTTGGGTATCATTATTATTAGCTTTCGTTATAGAGACACCCTAGAATAGGTCTTTGGGTTGGAAATCCAGCAGACCAATATGGACTATAGTAGTAAACATTAAAGATAACTTTAGGTCTAATATGATTATGTGGCGTTAATACTCTAATATTGCATTTTGAAATATATGCCAAAGAATACTATTAATTCATTACTAATAAAAAAACATGAAAGACAACTTGCATTGATTCCAAGATTTTAGTGTATACTTATACAACATTAGGGATTAAATTTGGCAAACACCATGTTCAACACACGAATTTTAAGCAATGGTAAACTTTCTATTTCGTCCTTCAAAATATGCAAAAGATTCTTCTTATACATTCATAATAAAAATAAAAAATGTAGCTTTACATTATTTAAACAAATTTTAATAATAACTTGCTATGGAATCCAAATTGTTCATTTCAAGGCAATGTTGATGACTGTAAGGACTAGTATGCTATTATTTTTACGATCTAGAGTGGATACTCAGTGGGAGAACACAATGGGCATTTCTTTAAATTGTCAAAGAAACAAGAATGTTTACTCAGATGGGTATGTTTTTGTATTAATATATAGTTTTTTTTAATGTAACTTGTTGGACTATTAATGTAGCAATTGCCAAGTTGTGTGTTGAATGCTGCATAGAAAGTTCGGGTTAGGTGCTATATCATCATGTCTCATTATATATGTTTAAGCCCAAAACAAAATTGATGTCTTTTCTTGGTATATTGTATTATCATGCTCTTATTACCTTACTGTGAAAAGAGTGTTTGGGCCTTGTTAAAATGATTGTAATCTTGCTGGAAAAGTTCTTTGACCTATGGGTTCTATTGCATGATTCATAGTATAAATACTATGTTTTTTTAATTTACAAACAAAAAAGACGAGGACAACATTCAATGATCAAACATTGCCAAAGTTTTATGGTTTTTAAGACTTTGAACTTTGATCACCATATCAATATATTTAAGATTATTTCTTTTGACTTATAAACTGTAATGGCCATATAAACATATTTAAGATATTTTTAAAAATAATTGTAAACTTTAAATGACGAAATGAACTTATTTAAGATTTCTAAGTTTTTCTTTTTCTTTGTACATATAGACTTGAGATACAAAGGGAAAACATTTGTGGAATTTATATATATATATATATATTTGTTTTTACTTTTGATAATTTTTCTTTATGTTAATCACAAATTAGTTAATCTGAGTTTGAATTTTGGAAATGGGAAATTGGGCTGATGGGAAAATGGCATGTTTTATGACCAAACAATCTTAAAACCATCTCTCAAGAAAGTTTAAAATAAATAAAAATTGTAAGTTCCTTTCCAAGCACTTGACTTGTTGTCTTGGCATAAGTTTATATTTGCAAGTCAACTGACGTATGTCCTTTGAAGATGTTTTTTTGCTCAGCATTTGTAGATAAACATATAAATGGATAACCACCAAACTCAATCTATGCTCATGGATCGTGGAGAGGAATTATCTATATTCCTAGAAGGCATGATGTCATAGAAGGGAGTGTCGGGGTCCATTGTGGGATTGTAATATCATATATTCCTTCCTGCTACAATCTTGGTCTCTTACGAGCTTATTGATAGCTTGGTCTCATGGATGTCATAAAATCTTTCATTCATTCATTTATTGGTATAGATTGTGCATTGCATAAGTTGCTTTGAGATCAAGACTTTTTTTTGGGTCGCGAACTACCAAGTGCGTAAATAAATGACAAGTGTCATCCGAATAAATATAGGTATAAGCCTATATTAATGTCCAAAAAATAATCAAATAGAGTATGTATATTTTCTGGTATTCGATTGTGATTTGAAGGATATATGTTATTATCCATTATTTAACTTGTATAAATAACGTTGTTTCAATATTTGATTATGAAATTTTAGATATATGGGTATATACATTATGACCTAAGAATAACTATAACATTTGAATATATATATTTATTCTTTACCATATATACATACACACATACATGCGTACTGATATACATATTCGATTGCTAACCATAACAGTTATTCAAACCGCAAGACAAGCTATTATAAATACATATATATGTATTACTGCCACATATCCGCTTTTTATATATAAACACATCTTTTTGTTACACTTTTTGATTTTGGAAAGATAAGGATCTAGGGGTAAACCGCATAAACTAATTCTTGATGAGACATGACTCGTGTAAGCATCATTATTTTCATATTTTCCAAATCCTCAAAAATAAGCTACAAAACCCATTATTCATATTTCGCATGCTTATAAACCTCATCTATGTAAAATCCTCGTGATAAGTGGCTTTCCGATGTAACTATATTAGTTGTGATGTTGTAACTTATCTTCGCACAATAAAATGAGAATGTTGGATTGCATTTATTGCTAAGTTATAATATTGTATTCAATTGAAGGAAAATGAATAACATTCTTGCTACACTTTTAGAGCTTATAGAAGCTTGTTGTTTCGGGATAGCTTTATCACTTTCTTTGGATTAAATAGCCAATCCTCATCGAGGTGATGTATTTTAGATGAGACGATTCTGCCGTGCCCATGATTTCTCAACCCAAAATAACCATCCAAAAGACCGGTAAAAAAATTGGGACAATTTAAAAAAATGTTAGTTAAGAATTAAACACGATTTAACCATTGTTATTCCAAATCAATTAGCTTTCTAAGGATGTACTGAATTGACTAAAGTAATACTTGCACCTCATTACCATTGTTTGCGCAATTAAGGCTAGCTAAGTTTATTACGACCTCCGCCACCAAGTGGGTATACAAATCACGGTTGAGTTATATTTCGTAAACATTAGTTATCCCATTTCATTAATCCTTATTATTCCAACTCCATAACTTCATTAGGGTGTATTGAGCGTGGACACAAAAACACCATAGTCCTATTCATGCAATTTATGGTCATTATAAAAATTATGCTTGTTATATTTGTGCCATGAGGTTTGCCTAGATTTAACTAGGTGCTATAAGATCGGTATTCAATGGTTCCAAGTTAGTGATAAAGTTAGATGATTAATTCCAAGAAGTTAAGTCAACCGAGGGGGTAGGAGACAAAAACCATGCTATTATTACATGCAAACGACGTTAATTAAGTTCAATTTGAATATCATTTGCGTGAATAAGGAGTCTTGCGTTTAATAATGTTTATTCCAAATCAAGAAACTTAGTTGCGGAGCATGACAATGATCGTAGCATTATTTTCGCAATTAAAGGTTATTAGGTTAAACCAACTTTCCCCATCAAGGGGTCCAATTTAGCAAGGTAAGGGAGTTATATAAATGTAACCAAGGATTAGGTTTTTTAAATTAGGCATGGGTCCCATCCAAATGGACCCATGCCCATTTGCACCAAATATCAATTAAAGTTATTTTAAAAACAAACTTATTCATCCAAATTTGAGGGAGAGAAAAGTGCGCCCCACTCTGCAACACTTGAGAAGTCAACCCTAAATGACCACTTGGCAAATGGCCAAACCCAAGCTTTCTTTTGAGCCCATAAATTAAGGGAATCACCCCCCCTTGATCTTAGGTCATCTTGGAAACCCTAATTTCATCTTTAACTTTCCATTACATTTTCATTTTTCTTCTTTTCTCTCATTTCTCCATGTTTTTATTTTTGCAGTTATAGAGGAGGCATCCATGGAGGCACAAGTTAGCCTATTTGTTCATTCTCCAATTATTTTCATTTGGTTTACAAACCCTCATTAGGGTTAATGGAGAGGAGAAGAAGTATATATACAATATACCTATTTATATGTATATATAAACACCTTTATTATATACAAACGTTATAAACAAAATGCGGCTTTGTAATATACTATGAGCAATGCGTTTTTTGTTTGTGTTTTAGCAAATGTGGCCGCTTGTTTATGTGTGTGTGTGCGGCCGGATGGAGGAAGGAGGGTCGTATGGCCATAATGCATAGAGTAACATCAAGGGCTATGCCCTAAGCTCAAAGAAAAAGGGGAGGGTTGCGCGGCCAAGCCACCACCCACCCAAACCATATAAGCATGCCCACGGGGTCGCGACTGCACATGCCGTGGCCCCCAAAGTTTTGCCTCTTATTTTAATCTTATATATATATATATATATATATATATATATATATATATATATATATAACATGCATACCTATATTTTTATAACATGCATACCTATATTTTTATACAATAACTTATATGGAGACGTTGTTCTTAAACTCTATTTTATTTTTCTAAAATCTCATTTGTTGTATCATATATATATTCTATGTATATATATGTATGTACATATATGTTTATAACTATATCTATAAACCTCTAAATGCATATAAATTTTTCTACTTCTTACTTAGATAAACGAGTTACATTTTCTTGAAATCAAAGGAGATAGAATTAGAACAATTTAGATAAGTCAAGATTCATTCTATTTTGAAGATATCAGATAATAGAATAACTTGGGAGATTGATAAAATACATACACTACTCCCATTGGAACCATTCTAAATGTGACAAGCCATCATCGATCCTTTTTTCTTTAACAATTTTATTTGCTCAACCACTATGTATGGATGTTTTATAAATTCCACAAATTCAACCATAACATTTCGCTAGCCATTTACAATTGTAAATCATAGTTTAACAATTTTCTATTAAGCTCTAACAAATTCCAATTTTCTTTTCTTCAAGAAGTCCAAACATTTTCTTTTACATAACAATAGTAAATGAAGGAATATCTATTTGCAGTTTGCGAAGTTAGAGTTTCATTATTCCAAGAGGCAAGATTTGTACATTGTTTCATTCCTATTTTTAACCAAGGATAATACAATCTAAACTATCTTTCCTCATTCCAAAAGCAAGATTTACAAATGTGGTTTCAATCCTTTCCAAAACAAGAATGAAACTAACTAAGCTCTTCCTTTCATTGAAATTACAAGAATAAAGAATACTCTAAAAATACAAGAGGAAAATATCATTAAGTGGGAACAACATGGCCAAATTTGATTGAAAACCTCCATTTTTCCATGCAAGCTCCAAGCAAACTCCAAAACCAAACTCCATCTCCAAATGGGAAGCCTCCAAACCACAAAAGAATGACTTGGTTGTCCACCCAACCAAATGGCATCATCACATGCCTCTTCCAATGAAGGAGGGCATGCTAGCCTCCCTCCAAGCCCATAGGAGGGGATAAACATGCCTCCAAGCAAGCACAATGAGGGATACGTGAAATATATCAACACACAACATTCAAGCAACCAAAAATAGGTTTAGAACCAATCCAAAACACAAGAAGCTCCATGCTTCAACAAGTGGGGAAGAGAGATAAGAAGTCCCATTTATCCAAATTCAACAAGTATCCAAATGAGTTCATAATTTTTCCAAGTATCCACAAAACCTCCAAATGCTCCATATCCCTCCAATAAGCCTTATTTCTCCTTGCCTCCTCATTGCCAAGGTTTTGAAACCTTAGAGGTTTCCTTAGCAAGGATGGGAGATGGTTTCTAAACCATATGGAAAGCCATCTCCCACTTCAAACCAAATGAAGGGAGTTTGACAAGAAACCCAACAAGATTTGCCTGCACAAGCCAGCCATCCGGAAATTTAGAGGGATTCTTCCCTCTTCCCCAAAACACTCCAAAAATCATGGCTTATATTTATAAGTCTTAGACGGTGTATCTGTAGATGTAGACGGTGTATCTGTAGATGTATTGGGCTTAGACGGCGTATCTGTTGTATTAGTATTAGACGACGGTCGTGTTAGGCTCAGATGACGTATCTGTTGTCCTAGGCTTATATGGTCTATAATATGGCTTATATTTATTAGGTTTACGAATATTAGTCTGTTGTCATGCAAAATGTATCATATGAAAAATTGAAACTTTGAGCATGACAACTAAGCCCACAATTGAATCTTTCGCTTCCTGGTCACTGTGCATCCTTCCTCTGGCCAACCTGCCTTCGGCCCTACTCTCACCCCGACTCAGAGGAAAGTCCTAACAAGGTTTTTAAGTTTGTTTCAATGTGCAAGGATGATTGAATAAGATGATTGATGAGTTCAGTGTGACTTGATGGAAGATAACTTCCTCCGGAGGCCTAAAAGGCCATTATTGGCCATTTTGAAGCTAATCAAACACCCTCTGGGAGAGTTCAAGAAATATATTAAGCATCCAGAGGTGGTTTTGGGGAATCTTGAAAGTGTTGGAAGAAATTTAGGAAGATATAGGAAAGGTTTGATCATTTAGGGACAATCTTCTCAACAACAGGTTTTTAGGTGCAAGGAAAAAACATTCGAATAGTGAAACCTGACTTCTTCAGATGATCGCGGGAGCTTCGTAAAAAGTCAAGAGGCAAACAAATAGACATTAGAAAGCTATGATAACTCTCTACATGGTGGGAACATCCATTTTGATCTGAGGTATGAAGGTTTCATGAAGAAATCCAAACAGTCATGTTTGCCTCTCTCTGTTCAGAACAAAATGGACCTAAATTTTGAGTTGTAGGCAGAATCAAGTCTTGAATTCCATTGATCTTAGAATGTGTTTTGGAGTCAAAATCGTATAAGATTTGACCCCAAAACATTATCCTAAGCCTTTGTGGTGAAAACGTAAGTTTCCTTGCCTTTTTTGGACGTTTAATGCAAAATTGGCTTTCCCAGAATTGCTCAGGTGCACTTTTCACCTCCTTGTTTCCCAATTGTCCCCTTAGGGATGAGGGGGACATGAGGGACACAAAAGTGTGCCCTCATCTTTCTCCACAAGTTGCACTTTTGTGCACTATGTGTCCCATGTGTCTCGTGTGCCCCATTTGCCCCCATAGTGCAAGGGGACATGAGGGACGCAAAGTGCGCCTTCACTCCCTCACCATTGGCGCGGTGTTGTGTCCCTTCGTCCCTCCTCCCCTGGGGGACAAGAAAATGTTCCCCATGCCATTTTGTAGCTCTTGGAACCCTCCACATGAGTCTAGTTAACCCGGGTTGAGTCTAAGTTGAGTTAAGGTGTGTGAGAGTGAGGGAGAAGCTTAAAATCCATACTTAGCCAAATTTCCACCATGCCACATGTCAACACCTTGCTCCAAGATGCACTCTGGTGTCCCTTGTGTCCCTTGTGTCCCCATTGCACCATTTGCTATCTCTCACTCACTCCATTTTTACCCGGGTTCAAGGTATAGTCAACAAGGTGAGTTAAAACTTCATAAAACTCATTCAAAGTTCTCTCTCATCACCACTTAACCATTTTTCATGAAGTGTGTTGTTGAAAACTCCTCCAACCTCCATTAATGGCTGCCATACCACAATAACAAAATGACAACACAAATCTTCTTTGTTTCCCGAAGATCCGGCAGCAAAATCACTTGAAAATTGGAGCAAACGATCTCGAAAAATCTACTCTCATGTATGCCATTTTTGTATGACAAAGTAGCTAATTTTTAGGGATATGGAAGACTGAGTTTCCTCTCAACATTCTGCCCTCGAGGAATTTTGCACTTTCCTGAAGATTTGGTAGGCGAAAAGCTCTGAAACTTGTAGTGATTGATCCACAAAATATACTTTCATCCAAGATGTTTCTTGCATGATGGGGTGGCTGATTTATTGAGATATGGAGGATAGAGTTTTTCTCGTATTCTGCCCCCTTCGATGAAAATCTCATTTTCCCACTCATCCGGACGAGGGAATCACTTGAAAATTGGAGCAGGGATCTTCGAATAAAACCTAGAATTTTAAGACTGTTTTTCGTTGCAATCCGACACTGTTGTGAACTTACTAAAAATAGTATGTGTTCATGGCGGGGCATGTCTAAAAATAGTAAGTTGTCAAAAGAGGTGAATTCTTAGCATTCACAACCTCTCGAACATGCAAGAAACATTAGGAAGTGAAAACAATGAAAAATTGCTAAAAATAGTAGTCTGGATAGGACTTGTTAAAAATAGTAAGTCCTGGAATTGAGCTTAGAAAGTTGTGGCAACTCCCATTTTTCTTATCTCATTGATTTTTCCATCATCACAAGCCTGGAAGGTGTCTCGTGGTCTAACACGGAAAGAAAATCCCCGCATGCTCTCTAAACATTAGTCCAAAGGTTATATTTGCAAGGTACATTTTGATGTAAAGGGGTTGAATGGTACAGTTCATCCTAATGGTGACATCATCGTCACTAACCCTCTCCCCAAAGGTGAAGATCATCATATGAATCAAATTATGATGAGAAACGGATCAGAGTGAGTCACTGTGTGTGTGAAAGACAGTCACTTGGGCAGTGGGAGAAATTAGGAACATCATGGGGTCTGTAAATGATCTGAAATATCAAGAGCTCTATTGAAATTCAGAGTCATCAAGAGGATGATGGTCATGGGCATGTTGAGAGAATCTCACTATGAGTGAGGATGGAAGTCATCTCAAGCAATGCATACCTTGAGAAGTGTTTCTAAATACTTGATCCATGCTTGATAATGAGCTCACATCTTGCAAGTCAAAGGAGGTAGAATTTGTAGTGTTTTAGTACAAAGACGGAGGATAAGAACATGGAATTCATTCTCATTCATTCCTTCGAGTTCCATTCAAGGTGTAATATCCCTTTCAAGGGCTGCAATTGAAAATTAAGAAATTAGCACAAACCTTCTATATAATCAAATCTGATTTCTAAATCAGCAGACTGAAAATAAACCCAGATTTGGACAACAATCAGATTTTTGGAACAACAGTATGAAAAACTCACAATTTCACCAAAATATCATCCAACAATGCATCCACAATTTTTATAAACCTTTTAGAGATATTTTAGAATTGTTTTCAACCCAAAAACATGCTAATGCTCAGCTGAAAATTTAATAATAACCAGCAGAAGTACAACTCTAAATAATTATGAAAGGAGGGTTTAGAAACCCCAAACTTAACAAAAAACAGTAGATTCCGGCTTTATAAATAAAAGTAAATCTAAATATGAAATGAAATATCAAATTCGTGCCCTTGAAGACACCAAACTTCACCCTAGGGTAAGTCGCTCCACCTAGGAGAGACCAATCAATTGATCAAAAAAATATGATTATGACTTCTTTACAAATCTGCAATAATTCTTCAAGCCCACACAAGGAAGGAGGGTTTCCGTCCCCTACCAACCACAAGAAGGGTTTTCGTCCTTCTTGGAATGCCACACACTTGGATTTTCGCCCAAGAGTGGAAGAACAATAAGCAATCAGCCCACAAGTCCAAGTAGAGTAAATGCACCAAATATATATGAGTGCAAATGAAGCCTTCACCTCCTTATATACCTCTAACTTTGGCACCAAGGCTTAGAAGAACATGACCGACCCATATAAGTCATAATATTTTATTATGCCTCTTTAAAAGCGCTAAACCCGACGCGCTAAAAGGAAAGACACACTAAAAAGAAACATTAAAAATTAGAAAACAAATGCAAAGGAAGCTCAATTCCTTTTCCCAACTCTTCTACTTTGTTGCCATGGAAAAGGGGATGGCAAGAAGTCCAAAATCAGGTCCTTAAGTGGGAAAAAGGGACATTACAGTCCTCCCTTCCCAAAATTGCTTGTCCCCAAGCAATTGCAAACTCAATGGATCTGTTGTCCTGTTTTCTTCATTCTCCTCACTATGAAGTTCCACATCCTCTAATGAAGTAGGAGGTGGCATCCTTGATAAAGCATCCACAACCACATTATGCTTTCCCTTAACATACTCAATATCAAAATCAAATGCTTGGAGCTTACTCACCCATTTTTGTTGTTGGTCATTCAAATCCCTTTGATGGAGAAATAATCTCAAGCTATTGTGGTCGGTTTTGACCACAAACCTTCCACAAATTAAGTATTGCCGGAACTTGATTAATGCATGCATGATGGCTAACATTTCTTTGTCATAAATGGAGAACCTTTTCTCATGATCCTTCAATTTCCGACTCTCATAAGCAATGGGGTGCTTGTTTTGCATCAAAACAACACCTATACCTTCACCGAAGCATCACATTCAAGCACAAATGGTATAGAGAAATCTGGAACAACGAGAATTGGACAAGAACACATCACCTTTTTCAACTCTTCAAAAGCTATATGGGCTGTTTTTGACCAGCTGAAAGCTCCTTTCTTCGTTAGAGAAGTCAATGGGGTTGCAAGTTGGGAGAATCCCTTCACAAATTTTCGATAATATGAACACAAACCCAAGAATCCTTTCAAATGAGTAATGCTGGTTAGAGTTGGCCAATCCATGATGGCTTGGATCTTGTTTTGGTCCACATGAACTCCACGTGCATTGATAATATGCCCCAAGTACAAAATTTCATCCTTACCAAACTCACATTTAGATTTGTTTGCATATAATGACTGCTGTTCTAAAATTTGCAGCACCTTATCCAAGTGTTGGAGGTGCTCCTCCCATGATTTACTATAAATCAAAATGTCATCAAAGAAAACCAACACAAATTTCCTTAAATACTTTACAAAAATATGATTCATGCATGATTGGAAGGTGGCCGGGGCATTGGTTAACCCAAATGACATGACATGGATCTCGAAATGCCCAAAGTGACACCTAAAAGTGGTTTTGTGAA
This sequence comes from Taxus wallichiana var. yunnanensis, assembly GCA_018340775.1. NCBI lineage: Eukaryota > Viridiplantae > Streptophyta > Pinopsida > Cupressales > Taxaceae > Taxus > Taxus wallichiana. The sequence goes on along the minus strand of CM031238.1, from coordinate 443,720,852 downwards.
CATTTTCCTCTCTTATTCGATGATACTCGGATCTCAAATCAATTTTGGAGAAATAGACCGCTCCATGTAGTTTATCTATTAACTCATCAATCCTCGGTATCGGATACTTGTTTTTGATTGTCTTCTTATTGAGTATTCGGTAGTCCACACACATTCTTAGAGTGCCATCCTTCTTTTTAACTAGCACTACGGAAGAAGCATAGGGGCTGGAACTAGGCCTAATCAGCCCCATTTCTAACAATTCCTTGATGGTTCTTTCAATCTCTTCCTTGTAGATTCGGGGATGACGATATGGAGTGGTTATTACCGGTTTTGTACCCGGTTCTAACTCAATAACATGTTGGAATCCTCTATCCGGTGGCAGCCCATGAGGTAATTTGCTGAAAACTTTGGCATGCTTGTCAAGTATGGGCTGAATATCATCATGAAAAGTAGATTGAATAGAAATAGAAGAGTTAGTTCTTTCCAAACAATGGGCAGCCCAAGAAACCTGCCCCTTTTTGAAGGTTCTTTTTGAAACCTGAAACTTGAGGAATTTCACCTTTCATTTCATGCAACACCACTTCTTTTCCTTCCACTTTAAATTTCAGCTCCATATTTTGATAGTTTTGAGAAAACTCACCTAAAGAATGTAACCATTGCACTCCCAACACCAAATCAGATTCACCAATACTAATAACATAGAAATCATCTCTTACCATATGCCCTTCTAAGGTGAGTGTGAGCTGAGGTATTCTTTTAGTGCATGGAAGTATGAAACCATCCACCACCGTGACATTGAAACCCTTGAAATTTTCAGCCTTCAACTTCAATTTCTTTATCAAGCTCTCATCCACAAAATTATGTGTGGCTCCACTATCAATTAAGATGACGACCTTTTGTCCTTGAAGATCACCCTTTACTCGGAATGGGTGATATCTAGGTGCTCCAGACAATGTAGCAAGAGTGCCATCTAATTTCTTTGGATCTTCTTCCTCCGGAACACTATCATGCTTAGCTTCATCAACATTGTTTTCATCATCATCACAATCAAAAAATACTTCAATGTAATGCACTTTACCTTTGCCCAAACAACGATGCCCTGGAGTCCATGGATCCTTGCATGAGAAGCACAAACTCTTCCTTCAAGCTCGTTTCTAGATTCCTTTTCATTTCTGGTTTTGGGCAGCTCCATGTGAGTACTTGGCATCTTTTGGGATTGCCTCCTTGGCTGGTCCAAGGATGGGTTTCTAGGTTGCCTAGTGGGCTGTCCACCATTCAAATTTCCCTTGTGAAGACTGCTGTTCACTGCTGTTTTTGGATCAGCACCTTCAAGATCTAAATCTTTCTTGATTGCCTCTTGAAGAGTCAAGGGATCAAAGGCTCGAACCAAACCCTCGAGGGGCTCAATCAAACCTTCAATGAAAAGCACTACAAGCCTTCTTTCTGAAACATCCATGATCATAACGGAAAGCCTCTGAAACTTAGTCACATATTCCTCCACCGTGCCTTGTTGTCTCAAATGAGCAAGCTCACGAAAGTGAACTTCCGAGATCAATTCTATCAAATCGATCAATGAGTCTTTGACAAAAATCATCATAGGAATGAATCTCATTATGCCCTTGTGTCACTAACCCATGAAACCACCATTCATGAGCAATTCCTTCAAGATGCAAGGTAGCAAACTTGATAGCATCCTCCTCTATCATGGGCTTCAAAGACAAATATGTATCCACCTTCTGAATCCAAGCCCTAGCTGTCCCTTTGGCTGATCCATCAAATGTGGAGAAGGTCATCTTCCCCAACACATTTTGTACCTCCTTTTGTGGCATATGATGTCTAGGCTTAGGCCTAGGTCTTCCTCTATTCACTCCAATGAATTCGGCGAGTGAAATAGCTTCACGAATCTCTCTTGGAAGAGCCATATACTCTTCATAACTTGAGGCAATGTTCCGTTCGATAGAGGGCCTTGTTTCAACATCGAATAACTTCTTCCCTTGGAAGAAAAGTAGGCCTTGTGGCTGATCCCATAGGTCGCCGTGCATTATTAGCTCTGGATGAGCTACCATCACCATTTTGAACCCTAGGTTCAATTATCTTTTGAAGAGATAGGGCAAGGAAGTCCATTGTGTCCGCTAATCTCTCTTGACCTGCAATCAACTTATCAAATTTGGCTTCTTGAGGATCTTGATTAGCCATATTGTCTTCTTCTCTTGGTTGATCCGCTTTCCTTCTTCTTTGGTAGTATAGAAAACCCTTGTTGCCTTCTTCCATTGAAACCCTAGGCCTTTGAAGATTCGAGCTCTGATACCACTATAATATCCCTTTCAAGGGCTGAAACTGAAAATTAGGAAATTAGCACAAACCCTCTATATAATCAAATCTGATTTCTAAATCAGCAGATTGAAAATAAACCCAGATTTGGAAAACGATCAAATTTATGGAACAACAATATGAAAAACTCACAATTTCACCAAAATATCATCCAACAATGCATCCATAATCTTAATAAACCTTTTAGATATATTTTAGAACTGTTTTCAACCCAAAAAACATGTTAATGCTCAACTGAAAAATTAATTATAACCAACAGAAGTACAACTCCAAAATAATTATGAAAGGAGGGTTTAGAAACCCCAAACTTCACAACAAATAGTAGATTCCGACTTTATAAATAGAGGCAAATTTGAATATGAAATGAAATATCAAATTCGTGCCCTTGAAGACACCAAACTTCACCCTAGGGTAAGTCGCTCCACCTAGGAGAGACCAATCAATGCATATAAAAATATGGTTATGACTTCTTCTTCACAAATCTGCAATAATCCTTCAAGCCTACACAAGGAAGGAGGGTTTCCGTCCCCCACCAACCACAAGAAAGGTTTTTGTCCTTCTTGGAATGCCACACACTTGGATTTTCGCCCAAGAGTGGAAGAACAATGAGCAATCAACCCACAAGTCCAAGTAGAGTAAATGCGCCAAAGATGTATGAGTGCAAATGAAGCCTTCACCTCCTTATATACCTCTAACTTTGGCGCCAAGGCTTAAAAGAACATGGCCGACCCATATAAGTCATTATAATCTTTTATTATGCCTCTTTAACAACACTAAACCCAACCAACCCACTAAAAACAAAGACACACTAAAAATTAGAAAACAAATGCAAAGGTAACTCAATTCCTTTCCCAACTCTTCTACTTCGTTGCCATGGAAAAGGGGATGGCAAGAAGTCTAAAATCAGGTCCTTAATTGCGAAAAAGGGACATTACACAGGGATCGATCTTCTTTGCTATCAGGAAGAGGGAAACCATCTCCATGAGGAGCAATTGAGAAAGAGGGTGTTCAAACATTGTAAGATTGTTTCCACTCATGGTCAGGAAAGTGAGTTGTGAAGAAGTCATCATGCTCATAAATGAAGTGTGAGGCTCAAGGAGTGAGGCAGTGATTGTCTCATCTCGACTTTGCCATTGTGTTCAAACCTTCTTCAAGGAACAAACTAGGATGAGCTAGTCCAAGCTACCAAGGCATCTAGGACCATCATGCGTGAAGGATTGAGAAATCATCTATTCCCATGAGAAACATGTGAGCAGGAGGTGTATGAGATGATTCCATTCAAGGAGGATTTTGGAGCCAGGAAAGGTAAGAAGGTGATGATCTTCATTTGGAGCATCATATTTACAAGAATGGGTAATCATCTCCGTTTCATTTGTTGTCATCCATTTGATAGTGTTCTTAAACACTCATCTAAAACCTTGTGGTGTGATCATGCCTCAAGAAGGAAGGACATTCCATCACCTCATTTCATTCCAACGGGTGGCCACATGACAAGAATTTCATTCAGGGGTAATCCTTTCACCCACATGATGAAGGCCTATTTCAAGTAAGAGAAGAATAAGCATAAAATTTTTTGAGCATCATGGAGTTGTCTCTTGTGATCATCGGGGTCAATTATGAAAGTCTAAGAAGTAAGAAAGTGAGCCTCACTCTCATTGTGAGATCAAGAGTGAACCATCATGAGTGGTGACAACAATCATCCCAAGCTCACATTGCCATGTCTCGCAATGCAGTGTTTCTAAAGACTCTTTCGGCACTTTGGAGTGTTCTCGCATCTCTTAGGAGGAAGCATATGCGATCACAAGTGTTTCGGTTCAACAACCGGTCGAGGTCAAGGTTCTCATTCATGAAGCATTTCCTCAGATGTCCATCGAAGGCTTCATCTTCATCAGATTGGTCAACCCTTCTCTCTCTCTCTCTTTTCTTTTCTCTCTCTCCATATTCTAATTCTTCACTAAGAATGCACTTTTTCCCTATTTTTTCTTATTCACTTAAGTGACCCTCAATTCAACATTGTAAGTCCTTTTTCATCAATAAGAAAAAGACTCATTTTCCATTCCTAGGAATGTGGAAGGTCACAAGTGATGAAGGAAGGTGAAAAGTCATGTGGGGGAGATGAAAGGACAATTTTTAATGTTATAAATTGGAATGCTCTCTCCTTTTAAAAGGGTTGGCATTCGTTGATTTATTGTATGTTGTTGAGATTTATCACTACTACATCAAGTAATAAAAGTTGCATTTCTTCTATTTTCTATGCTTATGTTCCTCTATTCTCTCTCTCTACTTTCCAACTTTGTAAACATGGTAATCTTGCAAAACCAAGAAAGGTGTCTGTGCCTTTGATGAATGAATCAATAGAATTATGTGTCTATGATTTGTTAGTCTTATCATTGTTAGCATTGTTGTGTTCTTCTAATTGAATGTGGACCTACTCCAGTTGATGTATGTGAATTCGTAAGCCTACTCACAACATTAACCCTATCTCTCCTTATTTCCCTAACTCCCCTTTACCTCTCCTTACCGCAAAGTGCAAACTCCTCCCTTGTACTCTGTACAAACACTTTGCCACAGGTTTAGTGGAGTATTCCTATGTGATCACCTAACGGCTACCCCACGATTTAGGTAGTTTACACATACACAAGAAGGAAGGGTTTAGCCCGTGAATGTCTATACTTCCTTCTATCGAGACGTGGTATGTCACTCTTATCAAGTGTAGCCTTACTCTTAATTTATTGAAAGATCAACCCACGTAGTGAATGCAATCGGTGTACGCCTCTCCTTAGGAGAATTTTTTTCTTGTTACCTTTGCAATTTGGAAGATGTGAAGAGCATATGGGGTAAAATGAAACCTCTTGCTTTTTCATGCGCGAGCGTTTGCACATCGTGATCGTATTTGTTTTTCTTCTGCTTGTATTTCATTGCTTTGTGTCTCATGTACTATTTGTCATGATTCACGAGGGAAACATAAATTATTTTGTACATCTAGCTCGCTTGTACCATCTCAATAATTTTTTTAAAAAATCTTTCAAACTAAACAATGCAAAAAGAAAAAAATTGTGAAAGAAACTCTCCAATCCAAAATCATTCAACAAAAAAAAAAACTAATGTGTTTTTCTGTATTTTAGTTCACACAAAATTTAGGGCATGAAAATGGTGGTCCATCGGGGTTTACAAAACGTCAATTAATTGACTTAGAACTACAAGGACCAAGCTGACATATTATACTTTCTATTAAAATTATTTTAGTCATAATGTGTTGCATGCATATAGGCTGATTTTACATACGCGACTAGCTGATTGCATACAATGTTGAAGAGAACAACCTAGTAAATAGATAGCTTCCTTTGTGTTATATTGTATGATTTATTTATTTTTGTATTTTTTTATAGTCATACTCAAACCTCAAATGCGCCCCAAACTATTAATGCTGTTCTCATGCTGAGTTATTTTGGATAACTGTATCTTTGGCAAGAGTGCATGTCTGTGTATGGAAAACTTTTGGATTTGTCGCTCTAATGTTTTCTTTTTGAAACATTATCTAGTTGTGCAACTACCTCAATATTATCTTGTCTTGTAGATGTTAAGAGTATGGTATCAACTGGTCTGACAACTTTGGCTTCAACAAGTTTTAATTTGAGGCGTGCTATCTTTGGATCACAAAAGATGCACATTTTGTGTATTGGCAGCGGTGGGGGCACTATACCATTATTCTTGGCAAGTAAAATAAAAGGTAAGTAATCATATACTCATTCTACGTATGGGAATATCTTATTGCCTACACAAGGGTTTGTAAAATAAGAGTCATTTAGTTTTTAGGCAAAAGGAAATCTAACATTATCTCAAATTGATTTGACATGTCTTGTACGAAGAAAAGCAAAATCAGCTTCTTTGAAATCCCTTTCCTTTCAAGGGTTTAGACCAAAAGCAAAGGAATTTAACCAAACACCAAAATTATTCAGATCTGATTTTAATTGCAGCAGACTGAAAATAAGAAATCAGCAAACTGTACCCTTCACAAATAAATACCAAACACCATCAAATGCTTCAAATAAACTTGCCAAAATTTAGATATATCATTTATGCATCCACAAGAGCCAAAAACAATGAAAAATTTGAAGAAACACACTGTTGGAAATTAATTAATGTCCAGCCAATAGCAGCCACAAGAAAATTATAGATTATGGGTCTAGAAACCCCAAAAATCATGAAACTTGAGATTTCGGCCTTAGAAATTATGATAAATCAGATTATCAACTGAAAATGCACATATGAATTCACCAAACCCTCAAAACCCTACTCAAGGTAGGTCGCTCCACTAGAAAGAAGCCAATAACAATCTGAAAATGATAGATATCTCCTTAAATCTGCCTTATACTTCAATCCCAAGTCAAGATGAAGGGTTTTCGTCCTTCACTCAACCTCTAGAAGGGTTTTCGTCCTCCTAGGCAAGCCACACATGAGGGTTTTCATCCTCAAGTGTAAGAACAAGGAGCCACTAGCTCACAATGCTCAAGTAAGATAAAATGCGCCAAAGTCTAGAGCTCAAATGATGTCTTAGCTCTCCTTTTATAACCCTCCATTGGCGCCAAAGCATGAAAAGGTAAGGCCGACCCCTTAGAGATGTTTTTTTCCTTCATTAGCTTCCATTAATTCATTAAAACCCAGCCGACCTGTTATAAGAAAGAAAACACTAAAAGAACATATTAAAAATTAGTAAAAACATATCAAATGGAAGCTCAATGTTCTCCTCCATCTTCTTCACTTCTTTGCCATGGAGAAGGAATGGCAAGAAGACCAAATAATAGCTCTCAAGTGGGAAAAAGGGACATTACAGTCCTCCCTTCCCAAAATTGCTTGTCCCCAAGCAATTGCAATTGTGGATGTTCTAAGATCGCTGCACTCTCCCATGTAGCATCTTCAAGGGGAAGATCCTTCCAACGAACCAAATACTCTTTGATACTTCTATTCCTCAATTTCCTTTCACGAACTTCAATGATATCTTCCGGAATTAGGACCAATTTACCTTCTTCATCCAATGGGGGCAGCTCATGTGAAGGAGTAAGATGCTGCCCAAGTGCCTTCTTGAGGCATGAGACATGAAAAACATTATGTATTTTACTATTTTCCGGAAGCTCTAGTTCATATGCAACCTTACCCACCTTGCTTATTACCTTGTATGGGCCATAAAAACGTGGCTTCAATTTTTCCACACCCTTTTGCTTGATGGAAGATTGCCTATAGGGCTGCAATCTCAAGAATACCATGTCTCCCACTTCGAATGTCCTTTCCTTCCTATGTTGATCCGCATATAACTTCTGCTGATTTTGTGCACGAAGAAGGTTCTCCTTAAGCTCCTTTAGAATATCTTGGCTATGCTGAATTAAATCTTGAGCTTTTGGCACCCTACTATCAGTCATAACCAAATCAACAAAGGAAGAAGCATCATACCCATACAAAGCCTTGAATGGAGACATACCAATGGACATTTGGAAGGTAGTGTTGTAACAAAACTCAGCCATGTACAACCACTTTATCCAAGCTGATTGTTGCCCATCAATGTAGTTCCGTAGGTACCCTTCCACCCATTTATTCACTATTTCAGTTTGCCCATCTGTTTGGGGATGGTAGCTAGTGCTATGAGCAAGTTGAGTACCCACCAACTGAAATAATTCTTGCCAAAACATACTCAAGAACCGGCTGTCCCTATCACTTATTATTTCCTTGGGCAGCCCATGAAGTCTGAATATTTCTCTTTAAAAAACACATCAGCCACTATAGGAGCATTGTATTTAGCCAGAAGGGGGCAAAAATGAGCATACTTAGTAAGTCTATCAACCACAACATACAAGCAATTCTTACCTTGGACCATGGGCAGCCCCGTAATGAAGTCCATAGAGATGCTTTCCCATTTTTGAGTGGGAATGGGAAGAGGTTGAAGAAGACCAGCTGGAAATGAGTGCTCCGCCTTGTTTTGTTGACATGTAAGGCACTCCCGGATGTATTGGAGCACTTCCCCTTTAAGACCCTTCCAATAGAACCTTTCTCTTATGTGCTTATAGGTCTTAAAATAACCCGGATGACCAGCTGAAGGGTCATCATGAGCAGCCCTCAAAATCTTACTTTTTATTTTAGATTCCGGCACCAAATAAACTCGGTTTTTGTAAAGAATCAGCCCATCCACCACCTTGTACCTCTCATCACTTATTTCTCCTTCAAAGACATCACTAGCAAACTTATTTTTGCATACTCAGCTGAAATTAATGATTTCCAATCCGCTGTAATTTTAGATAAAGAACAGAAATATGACTCACATGAAATGGCTTCTTCCACCAAATAACTAATTTGGGGTGTATCCGGAAGTATACCTTGCAAAGTGACCCTTTTCCTTGGTCCATGAAGCTCATTTCCATGCTTTGATAGTTGAGAGTGAGCTCTCCCAACAAGCACAACCATTGAACTCCAAGTATGATGTCCAACTCAGCCATGTTAATCACAAAAAAATCAGCACATACCTCATATAGTCCCATGGTAATATGGAGTTGAGGACACCTTTTTGTACATTGCATAGAGTGGCCATCCGCTATCCTTACAATGAAACCTTTGAAGTCTTCAACCTTCAATTTCAGATTTGAAACCAAACATGCATCTATGAAATTGTGAGTGGCTCCTCCATCAATCAAAATTGTGACCTTATGCCCTTGTAGATCACCCTTAATGTGAAAAGAGTTGTAACTTGGTACTCCCATCAAGGTAGCAAGAGTGCTATTTACTTCTTCCGGATCTTCTTTAATCAAACTATCATGCCTAGCCTCATCCTCATTGCTATCATCATCATCACAATCAAAAATTACTTCAATATAGTGAACTTTACCTTTGCCCAAACAACGATGTCCCGGAGTCCAAGGATCCTTGCAAGAAAAACACAAATTCTTCCTTCGTAGTTCATTTTTGTCTCCTTCTCATGGCTGGTTTTTGCAGATCCGTGTGAACATTGGGCACCTTTTGGAGAGGTCTCTTTGGCTGGTCCAAAGGGATGCTTCTTGGCTGCTTGGGGGGTTGTCCCCCACTCAAATTCACCTTAGGAGTACTGCTGATCGCTGCTGATTTTGGGCAGCACCTTCAAGATCAAGAGCCTTCTTAATTGCCTCTTGTAGAGACAAAGGATCAAATGCACGAACCAACCCCTTGAGGGGCTCAATCAAACCCTCCACAAAAAGCACTATGAGCCTTCTTTCGGATACATCCGTGATCATGATGGAAAGCCTCTGAAATTCAGTCACATACTCTTCTACGGTGCCTTGTTGTCTCAAGTGTGCAAGCTCACGGAAATGCACCTCCGGATCCACTCTATCAAACCAATCAATGAGTCTTTGGCAAAACTCATCATAGGCATGTATCTCACTATGCCCTTGTGTCACAAGCCCATGGAACCACCATTCATGAGCAATTCCCTCAAGATGTAAAGTGGCAAATTTGATTGCATCTTCCTCCATCATAGGCTTCAAAGACAAATATGTATTCAATTTTTGAATCCAAGCCCTAGCGCTACCCTTAGTAGATCCATCAAATGTAGAAAAAACCAACTTACCCAACACATTTTGGACATCTCTTTGTGGCATGGCATGTCTAGGCTCTTAGTAGATTTATTAAATGTAGGCCACTTACCCAACTATTTTGGACATCTCTTTGTGGCATGGCATGTCTAGGCTCGGGCCTAGGTCTTCCTCTATTCACTCCTATGAACTCTGCAAGAGAAATAGCCTCACGGATCTCCCTTGGTAAGGCCATGTATTCTTCATAACTCGCTGCAATATTCCTTCCACCCATAGGTCTTGCTTCTTCTGGAATGGCCTCCTCTCTAGGAAGGAAAGTGGGCTTCAACTTGATCCTCGGGCTGATCCAATAGGTCGCTTGGCATTATTGGCTCCATTCGAACTACCTTCACCATTTTGAACCCTAGGTTCAATGATTCTTTGGAGGGAAAGAGCTAGAAAATCCATAGTGTTGGCGAGTCTCTCTTGGCCGGCAATTAATTTGTCCACCTTTGCTTCTTGGGAGTCTTGATCAGCCATGCTTCCTTCTTCTCTTGGCTGGTCCTCTTTGTCTGCCTTCTTTCTTCTTTGGTAGTAGATGTAACCCTTGTTGCCTTCTTCCATAAACCCTAGGTCCTTTGAAGATCCGAGCTCTGATACCACTGTAATGACCCTTTCAAGGGTTTAGACCAAAAGAAAAGGAATTTAACCAAACACCAAAATTATTCAGATCTGATTTTTATTGCAGCAGACTGAAAATAAGAAATCAGCGAATTGTACCCTTCACAAATATATGCCAAACACCATCAAATGCTTCAAATAAACTTGCCAAAATTTAGATATATCATTTATGCATCCATAAGAGCCAAAAACAATGAAAATCTGAAGAAACACACTACTGGAAATTAATTAATGTCCAGCCAATAGCAACCACAAGAAAATTATAGATCTAGGGTCTAAAAACCCCAAAAATCATGAAACTTGAGATTCGGCCTTAGAAATTATGATAAATCAGATTATCAACTGAAAATGCACATATGAATTCACCAAACCCTCAAAACCCTACTCAAGGTAGGTCGCTCCACTAGAAAGAAGCCAATAACAATCTGAAAATGATAGATATCTCCTTAAATCTGCCTTATACTTCAATTCCAAGTCAAGATGAAGGGTTTTCGTCCTTCACTCAACCTCTAGAAGGGTTTTCATCCTCCTAGGCAAGCCACACATGAGGGTTTTCGTCCTCAAGTGTAAGAACAAGGAGCCACTAGCTCACAATACTCAAGTAAGATAAAATGCGCCAAGTCTAGAGCTGAAATGATGTCTTAGCTCTCCTTTTATATCCCTCCATTGGCCAAAGTATGAAAAGGTAAGGCCGACCCCTTTGGAGATGTTCTTTTCCTTCATTAGCTTCCATTAATTCATTAAAACCTTGCTGACTTATTATAGGAAAGAAAACACTAAAAGAACATATTAAAAATTAGAAAAAACATATCAAATGGAAGCTCAATGTTTTCCTTCATCTTCTTCGCTTCTTTTCCATGGAGAAGGAATGGCAAGAAGACCAAATAAGAGCTCTCAAGTGGGAAAAATGGACATTACATATTCCAAGAAGCAATTTAGAAACTATAAAACGCATGTTTCTAGAACAAAGCCTTCGATTACAAACTAGTATGCATTTCATGAGTGATAACTATTGTTTATGTTCTACCCTTTTTGGGTGTTTGGCATTCAAACTATGTTGATGAACATGATCTGTTGTTGTGAGCCGTATATATGTGAAAATTTGAAACTGTAGCACCCTAAATTTGGTCCAAGAGCTTGAAAATATGGCAATTTGCACTTATTCTAGTATACTTTTCGTTTACACAATATTTGACCAACTAAAGTCTCCTTCCTGCTCTATTTTGCACTATGCATCCACTAGACGATAGCTTGTCTCCAACTCCTTAGGAATCACAAGACATGCAATTAAAAACTGTATAGACCCAACTTATTTTGGACTTGATTTCTGTCACACCCTGGACAGGTTTGTCTTTGAACCTGCCCACCTATTACGAACCTGCTTTCTTGCACTTTAACGATCACATTTTCAAAATGATTACTTGGCTTAGGCAAAACTTTTGGGTCGATTGAACAAAAAAAAAACTAACGAAGGTCAACTATAAATACAAACACACTGTAACCTATTAAGGGTACATGTACATATCTAGTTGTATTTTGGGAATACACTACATTACTTGGATAGCCATCATCTATGCATCTAAAAATAGCCAAGCACAACTTAGATCACACATAGTGAGCTTAATTCTTAAGTCCAAAAGTCCGAAGTGCCTGTTGTCAATTGTGAGGGTTGAATCAAGGGCTCATTTTCTATATATATATATATATAGATCCTGCTTCAACTCATCATAAGTGGCTTGGTACCTCTTTGGATTAGTTGTATGTAGTGCAACGTTGAGGTAGTCCAACACAATCTTTGTTAACCCCCTTTTAGGTCAAGGGTGTAAGGCTAGGGTTTTGAAATACGGAAAAGCCATATCTGATTCAATTTTTTTAAGATTCTAGATCTAGAAAAAAATATAGACACATGTGAACTTGCACAGGAGTGAGCAAATACAAAACCCCAGAGGACAGGTTTGTAGCGCTTAGGTTCGACAACGGTATTGTCTGAGCATCTATGAATTGTCAATAGCAGAATTCTAAGCCCTAATATTTTCTGACCAGTTTGAGGACACTGTACCCCCGCTTGCACACAGTCTGATCTGTCTATCACACCTTCTGTCTGTGCATTCACGTTCCGTTCTCTAACCATAATTGCACTTTGTGAGATTCTAATTTGCATTATGTTCAATATTCATTTTATGATAATTTACGATATTTTAAGACTGCCCCTTAATTAGTTCTGAATTATTCATTCCCTAATATATCAGATTAGGCCAAAACCCTATTTTCATATTACATTTTGGTGAACCTGTTCCTTTTTTATTTACACAACGTACGGTTTCATTCTTCGCGCCCAGGGTTTCAGAATTCATATCTGTTTTTTCTGATTGTTGGTATTCTAAACCCTTCCTTGCTTGTGTGTACTTTAATTCTTTTTTTAAATGTCTACTGGACAGTGCTATATATAGTGGTGCTCTTATTGATTGCATCCAAATCCCCTTAATCCCACACCGTATTAGGAAAATGACAAATAAATCTGATATTAATGTTTCTTCTGCTATTGATGCAAATACTGATGCAAAGATTATAATTATTCGTGTCATTTTTTATATTCATGGTGATGCTACAAATGTCAATGAAAATACCGTTACGCTTGAGACCATGTCTGACCACGAGGATGACCCATATTCAATAAGGTCACCCTTAAAATGCAATTACTCAATTTAGAGAAACGCTTAAGCAACAACTTAACAATTTTGATGGAGTACTAGTCATGTGATTAGAAGCCTAAAAGGGGCATTGTTCACAATGAACCAATACACTAAGAGCTCAAGCCAATCCAATTGTTGCCCCATACATACCCATACATACCCGTACACCTACACAAGTGTTGCCTACACCTAACATCCTTAGAATGGAGGCATTACAAGTTGTTCCCCAAGTCACCATGCCTATTCATACACAAACTATTGCACTTTCACAACCTAGTTCACTTTCTAATGTCAGATCCATATGCTTCTACTTATGTTTCTACCAATCCTCATGCAAATGCATTGTGCAATAGTTACAAGACATACAAGCTCAACTTGCAATCTTAAAACAAGGTTCCAATCCGTTTCCTATTACGACAAGTGTCATTGGTTGATGGGATAATCCACTAGCTCGTGAGGTCCTTAGATATCCCCTATCCACGGGGTTGTATCACCTTTTCTCTCCATATGATTGAAAGTCTAATCCAAAACATCATCCTTGAGCCTTTGTTGCTTCATGCATGGACTATGAGGGTAACGCCAAGTTATTGATTAAACTCTTTCCACAAAGCTGTAAGGAACATGCACTAGATTGATTTTACATTTTTCCAATGGGTTCGGTACACACTTTCAACCTTTGGCCGACAACTTTTTAGCTCATTTCTCTATCAACATCAACTAGTGGTTTTCCTTTGCTGAAGTTGCTCAAATCAAACAAGGACCTAATGAGAACATCGCTGCCTATGTGTTACGATATAAGACACTGCTATCTCAAGGACCAAAGCACATTGATGAGGCTGAGCTACAAAAAGTTTTCATTGCTAGTTTATTTGGTACTTGGTTTGTGTGTGCTATTCCTTGAATTTTATGAGTAAATCTTGTTGATGTGTTTTCCATTGTTGAATTACATGTTGTGTTAGTCCATGCATCTTTGTATATTTTCTGTGCGTATTTATGAGGGCTGCGTGGTGTAAGGCATATCTTCATTGAGCACCTGAACCGTGTTTGCATCATTTGGTATCATAGCAAGGTTTGCTTTCCTTGCAAGTGGTGGCACAACAAACACTGGTGGTTTTCCACGTTTGTGAGTGTGGGTTGAAAATCATTGTAGACATTTTCTAGTGGGTGATTGTTGGGTAGGTGTAACGATTACACAACAAGCTTTGGTAGTTTTCCACATTTACAAGTGTGGGTAAGAAAATTGTTGTGGACATCTTCTAGCAAGAAGAATTGTTGGGCAGAAGGTGTGAAGGAGTGTGAAGGTCGCATTCGTTTGAGGAAACAAGGCGCACAATAGGAATGTTATGGGAGGTTTCAAAAACAAAGGTGAAAGAGTTGAGGATTTGGCTGAATTGATGTGGACAATACAAGCCCATTTGGAGGCCATAAGAGCTGCACAATGCTGAGGTGTTTTTGTGGAGGAGCACAATGATAATGAAGCATAGCCCTTGCGATAGGAGCACAAGCCATTAATGAGGAAGAAATGTAAGCTGAAGGTCCAAAAGACATGGTGTTACGTGCAATTGGTAGAATGGTGAGTAAGTCTGAATTGGATATCCCAGATTATTTTGGTAGTTTGAAACCAATGGAGCTCATTGATTGGATAACGTAGTTCGAGGAGTATTTTGAGTATGAAGACATTGAAAATCCTAGGAAATTCAAATTCTCTCGCACAAAGTTAAAGGGTCACCCATCTTTATGGTGGGAGCATATCCAAACAAAGTGCAAAGAGGTAAACAAAATATCAAGACATAGGATAGGCTAGTTACGAATTTGAAGGCAAAATTCTTGCCTATGCAATACCAACTTAGTTTGTTGAATAAGTTGCAGAATTTGTGAGAGAGAGAGATCAACATGAAAGAATACATTGAAGAGTTTTATAGAGTCACCATAAGAGCGGGTCATGTGGAGGATGATTCAGAGAAGATCTCCGGGGATATGAATGGGTTGTGGCGCTGCAATTCAAGATCAGTTTGGAATTATCCAAGTGCGTTGAGTTAGACAAATCCTATTAGTATGCTTTGAAGGTAGAGGAGAAGTTGGTGTGTAAGCGGTAGAGCATTGCTGTGGAAAGGGTAAAGGTGTGCAAAGTGTGGACAATGTGGTGGTGGGGAAAAAAATCTGTGCAACATGAAGGCGAGGCTAGTTCAACGCCGCGAGTAAAGAACACCTAGAGGAGGAAATGCATCTAGGGGAAGAGGATCCTTTAGATACAAAAGGGGTTGCAGATTCAACAACACATGTTACAAGTGTGGAGAGACAGTGCATAAAACTTTTGAGTGCCTGCATACCTAGAATGATGGAAAGAGGAACTAAACGAAGTGCGCACATTGCAAGGCAAGGTGACGAAGATGATATGTCGAATGTGGAGAAGATCCAGAGATGCAAGAAGCATTGATGTTTAAGCGCGTATTGTTGAAACCAACAAAAGAGGAAGTTGGTCCTAAAAGAGGAAGAGTTTGTTCGAGAACAACATGTAAGTCCAAAGGTAAAGTCTGAAAATTGATAGTGGACGGTGAAAGCAACAATAATTTGGCTGCATGATATGGTAGACAAGTTGGGGTTGAAGAGGATCGAGCATCTTAATCCCTACAAGGTTTCATGTTTGCAGAAGGGACACCGAGTTGTTGGTGACTAAGCAATGTCCGATTATGTTCTAGATTAGAAGGTATGAAGATGAAGTGAGCGTGTCTCATCATGCCTGTGGATGCATGTCATGTGCTACTTCATAGGTTGTGGGGTTCGGCTCAATAGGAAGGTGTAACATGATGGCTGCATGCAAACAACTACAAAGTGGGGAAGGGTGGGAAAGAGTACACTCTAAATCCGATGTAGGATAAGTGTGAAAGAGAAAAATAGGGACCTAAGGTTCTATTGCTATTAGGGAAGCACATTTTGAGTGAGATGAAGAAGAACAAAGTGCATGTGTTGAGTTGATAGTGAAATTCACGCAAAGAAAGAGCATAGGTATGGTAGCGAGAGAGAAGGACGAGTCGATTCTGCATGAGAAGTGAAAGATATTTTGGGGAGTTTGCGGAGATACTTTCTAGTGAGTTGCTTGAAGGGTTACCATGTATAAGGAATATGGTTCACCTTGTGGATTTGATTCCAGATTGAGTTTGTTGAATAAAACAACTTATAGGATGATACCGCAAGAGAACACAGAGATACATAGACAAGTTTAGGATTTTTGGATATAGGATTGGTCGAGAGAAAGTCTAAGCTCGTGCTCATTACCAACAATTCTAGCACCGAAGAAGGGTGGTGAGTGGTGTATGTGTACAAATACCAAAGCCATAAACAAGATCACCATCAAGTACAAGTTTCCATTGTTGCGCATGGATGACATCATGGATTGTCTGAGTGGCACAAAGTATTTTAATAAGATTGTTTTGTGAGTGGATATCATTAGATTTGCATTAGAGTGAGATGCACGAAAAATTGCGTTTATGATGTAAGAGGGATTGTATGAGTGGTTGGTTATGCCATTTGGATTGAGTAATGCACCGAGTACTTTCATGAGGTTGATGAATGAAGTCTTGAAACCATTTTTGGGCAAGTTTGTGATCATGTACCTTGATGATATTTTGATATTCAACATGGTGCAAGAATGTAATATCCTTGAAAATAATTTCTAACAGATTTGGATATTTTGTTAAACCCTAGGCGTAGTATTAAAAATCTAACTTTTATAACAGCAGTGATAATCTGATTTTTATTTAAAAACAACGAACCATAATGCGTAAAAATCAATCTTTTATTTATTGAATACGAACCAGGAACATTAAAAATACCAGTGTCTTAATACAATTGTTTGGAGCTGAACTGGTGGAACACTTGCACCTTGAATTGTCACTGTAACCCCTGAATGGAATTGCCAAGCTCAGATGTGAGGGTTTTCGTCCTCGGACACTGTAAACAAATGAGAAATTTCGTCCTCTATTGCTATCATTGGAAGCTGAAAGCTACTTGCAGACAAAGAAAATAATTGATGAATTTCCAAGATGTGTCAATAACAAACCCCAAATCTGCTTTTATAACTTCCAATCCCTCTCTAAAGTGGGTGCCCCCTTCTGGAAATACATGCATGCTCCAAAGACAATTAAAATAATATAATTTCTCCCCCATGTTGGTGGCCCATCCTAAAAATAGGATTAAACAAATTTAAAAACACTTTATCCACCTCCCATCCTAAAATTAGGACTTTGGTACTCATGCAGCCTTCTCTAACTTTGGCACCCCTTTATTTATTAATTCTAACTCTGGCGCCCAATAATAGAAGTCAACCTTCTATTATTATTTTATTCTATTAATGCCTTTTGGATTAAAATATAAACAATATCCTTGTAACACTTAAATTAATTTATTTTCCTCTTTTAATTTCCCCTTAACCTATGGAAAATAATAAAAATAGGCTTCAGGTATTCAAAATCAATTAATTCCGAAAAGAGGACATTTACAAAGAAGAGCATTTGTTGCATATAAAGCAAGTGTTGTAGCGGTTGCGTGAGAAGTTTATTAATTTGAAGAAATGTAATTTTATGCATTAAAGAAGAGATAGTACGTTTGGGATTTGTGATATCTAGCGAAGGTTTGAAGATGGATCCATCAGGTCTATGTGATAGTGGATCCATCACCGCACAATGATTTTAAGGCTTGAAGTTTTCATTGGTTGGCGAGATTTTACCTGCAAGTTCACTAAGGGATTTTTGCAGAATGTGTGCACCTATCACACATGCTATGCGAGGAGATAAGAAGAGTTTTGTTTTGAGCCGGTGCGGAGAGAACATTTTTCAAGAATTGATGCTGATTGAAGGGTCGGTGGTGGCATTACTTGATTTTGCGAAGCTATTCCAACTCATTTCGATGTTGGTGGCTAGTGGACTAGTGATGCAACTCATATTGCAAATCCTTTCTTCAAAGAGATTGTAAGGTTCTATGGATTACCGCATGGTATTTTGTTTGACAAGGATACAAAGTTTGTTGGTTATTTTTGGCGAACGAAGTGTGGAAGAAGTTGTGCACAAAGTTACAATTCAGTTCATCGTATCACGAACACACCGATGGGTGATAGAGGTGGTGTATAGGAGTCTTGGAGATTTACTTAGATGTTTGGTTGGAGATAAGTCAATAAGATGGGGCTTGGCATCAACACAAGCCTAATCCGCATAAAATAATTTAGTTAATCAGAGCACATGGAAGACACCATTTTAGATTGTGAATGGGATGAGCCCATGAGTGCCATAATTGAGAAAATTACCGCACAAAGAAGGGAGGTGTGAAGAAGCGAAGATTTTGCGGAATGCATGGAAGAAATGCACCGACAAGTGCGCAAACAGTTTTGAAGTTGAATGCGCAGATAAACAATGTGCAAATGAAAGGAGAAGAGAAATTGAATATCAAGTTGGAGATATGGTCTTAGCATATTTGTGGAAGTAGAGGTTTCCTAAGGGTACTGACAATAAGTGTAACGCCCAATGTTATAACAACTCCATATTAAGGGATTTAAAAAAAAAACCCCTTAATCCCGAATACATGCCTTAAATGATTTATAATTCATAAATAATAATCCAACAAGTAATCTAGTTTTACAATCCATCTGATAACATCATAACCATGTGTAGTTGTAAAGGTCCATTAGATCTACCTGATCCCCTTTATCACTCTTTTGAGTGTGCATAATTATTAGATCTACCCGATCTCCTTAATCATCACTTTATCCAAGTGTACATAACTTGTATGTAATTGGTTAACCATTTCATTAGATCGTGAGTGATGCGGTTCAAGTGTCTACACACGAAAATCAGTTTACTGAGTTTCATCCGGTATCTCACACCATTTTATTGGAACTTGGTGAACTGACAATGTAACCAGCTAGTACACTACTTAGGCCAAAGTTTTCAAGCTATGCTTTGCATGCTTAGTTTCGTGACCGCACATAAGTCACTCGAAACTTTTCCCATCACCACATCGTCATTCCACACAATTATCCAGATCACATCTTAATTAATTTAATGTTTTAATCTAATGTATTAAGAAGGTTTGAAATCTAGGTCTCACCTCTCGACTTGAGTGTACGCTAAACAGTCCCAGCTTAGGACCCCTATGGAAAGATAATGATTACTTATGACTCCTGTCAAAGTAATCACTACCCTTCCCATAGCCGTCCTAAGATGGTACGGTCAAAGTACATTCAACTCGATAGGCAGACTTAGAGTCCATGCCGACTTAACACATAAGATGATTATAATATTAACAACAAGTTATTATTAACATGTTTAATATTGTCGTTCTAGGTTTCCAACTCAAGTATCACTTTACGACTTCCATCGTTAGGACTAGTTTCAGATAAATCATCATATTAAGATTAGGTGATTGTCCTAACCCTAATTAGATAATGTTGACCTTATCATTATTTAGAGTATCTCTTTTATACATTTTTAATCATTTGTGTAAGTTTCTAGATCAACATTAATCCAAATGATTCATTCTTAATCATTATTAATTGATGTGCAATGTTGTACTGTTGTACATTGATATCATTATACCACTTAGCTAGTTAACATAACAAGTTACAATTAGACATTCAAGTATAATTGATTGTACTATATAATGAAGTAGTTATTAAATTTGTCCTCTTACTATCGATTTTAGAAATATAGATTTATTTCACAAGTCTTGTACCACTGTCCCAAAATAGCATTAATTGCTTACTTCATTAATTATGTTCATTAATTAATGATGTCATGATTAACATTGTTATAATTATCATTTAATAAATCAGATTAAATGATATTGTAAAGCACAAATGAATAATCAAGTTCTATTTGTTTCACAATCATTTCCAATTACAACCACTGATGAAGTCAGCGCACAACAATATCACATCACATAAGGATTTAGTCAAATAATAAAATATGTCATGATCTCATTTATGATAACTCCTTATTTAAAAGTACAACAATAATTTCAGTTTGATTGAATTGGCCAACGGTTTTACAATATCGCGAAATAACCTTCGCTCAATAAGGATTACATGATCCAAGTTTAAAGTATACATTAAATCAATGTTTACAAATCAGATAATCAATTTATTGCATGACGAGCATGCATGTAAACAATTCATCTATCTCCTCAATTCTTAATCCATCCTAAGATCTGTAAAAATGATAATGTACATGGTTAGTTCTAAGAACTGGCATGGATATACATCTCTCTTCCTAGATGTTTTATTACGAAATAATTGAATATATACTGATTGATTTAATGTTAATAAACTAGTATCAATTTATACAAGTCATAAAATCTTAATCACAAATCTCTAAAAGCACTAACAAGTACCTTTTCACCATAACACATATGCATGTTAACTATTTAGTTCAGCTCAATATAGTATTGAAATCAAAGTACAAAATTCATTCAGCAACCCTTTCTTTTCATTAACAAGACAATGTTAATACAATCAATCAGAATGATCTTTCAACATACTTAACTTAATAATACTAATCAAGAGAACATGATAATATTAATCCAACCATCCAAGTTCAATAACAAGCCATCAACCATTATCACTCAAGAATATTCACCATTACTAATTACTTAGGCAAAGTATCTCTCAACTTATCACGATCTCATGCAATTAGTAACTTCAACATTTGAATAGCCAACTCTAAGAATTATTCCCTCAATATGAATGTCCCCAACATTACTCAACAAACTTATCATGATGGATCTAATGAAAAGGAAAACATTAACTTGTTTAAATAATTAAGCAATCCCTCAGAATAACAATTTACTGAGTCCAAGAGTACCTAACAATAATTTCCTTTAATATCTCATTGTAATGTTTCTCAACCATTCTTCTTGTCAATCAAAATATACACACAAGAACAAAGAAGACAGGTTGACACTAAACAAACAATAATAACCCTAAACTGATTTATTTACTACCTCACTCTGCATAAGAATTCATTAAAATTTTGGCAGAGTTTCGTTTAGTGTAAGATCTTCTTTTCAATATTTAAGATCATGCTTCGAGCTCAATGGAAGATACTATAGTCATCTTCAAACTACAATTCAACCATTTGAAACAGAATGAGTACAACATTCCCAGATAACAATCATATTGAGCACATCATTCGAACAAAGATAAACAAAACAAAAAAATCAACAGTATAATCATTCACAGTTGTATTAATTTACAAGAATCAACCATTTAGTGATTGGGTTCAAATCAAACCTACCTCCACTTTCAAGCACAATGACTCATAGGTCACAGTTTCAAACACAAATCAACAGATTCCGAGAACTATCCATGACTAGACTATATTTTAAGAGAAGCCCCCAACAAGGTAATAGGGTTTGGCTCAACTAGATTCCAACCGAGCTCCAGATCCCAACGGTGTCCACCTAGTGAACTGGGTTCGAATGGAACCATTTTCATTCGAGCATACAGACTCGATATAACCTTCACACAATAACATATTCACACCAACCATTCATGGCTGTGAAATAGATAAACGGGTATACAATACCCAACAAAAGTTTTTACACATACTAAAAGAAACACGATGCACAATGCAACACGTTATATCAAAAGAACTTGCAAAAATTAATACTTCACAGAAGTAAACTCGAGCACCCAAAACGATATGATAAACCCGATTCAAGAAATAACCAGTTTCTTATGACTTGAAATAAGGTAACACAACATAGAACGCTTCAACCATAAAACACTAAACAACCAATACATCTTCCATTATTTCATAATGAAATAAAAAGACAGGGAGAGATATTTCCATGTTTGTTAAACTTCTGCGAAAATCCTTCAAACTTATGCAAGATTCCTCCAAGTATAAATTCACATAACGAAATATTATATAACAACCATGTATAAATTCAATCATACTTTGCAAATTATTACTTCCAGCATGAAAGTAAACTACAATATCAATAGCAGGTACAACAACAACAAAGTATCCAAATATGGAAATCATCAAACTCAACAAGGTAAACAACTCAGCAACCAAGCAACAAAATATGACATTAACGTAAGGTATCTCGCGGGTGCTTGGTGACAAGCATCGTTACGCAGGTTAGCTTCTCAACTATGCATAAGCATGTTTATCCTTTTCAGGGTAAACGTGTGTATGCCTAGCTGCGATACTAGTCGGGCACTGCTTCTTGCCGCCAAACCTTCGTGATTCACTTCATGCTAATAACCCTATCTTGCGACAACAAGAAATGAAAATGCGGGATGTGACAATAAGTTGAAGTGGAAAAAATAAGACCATGCAAAGTGTTGAAGAAGTTTGCAAAGAAGGCTTGCGAGATTGAATTACCTACAGGTATTGATATTTTAGATATTTTCAATGTGGTGGATCTATATCTGTACCGCACTTGTCAGGAAAGTGTTGAGGATGCAAATGTAGAAGATGGTGAGGTGGTCTGGCGAGAACAAATGCCATAAAAGGTGCACGAAAAGGCGGAAATAATAATTGATGCCGAGGATCTAGCAAACACGCAACAAGGAGTATCAAGTCAAATAGAAAGGAAATAATATTGAAGATGCAATGTGGTTGAGTATTTCATAGGTCGCTTGAAACAGAATTCTCGAAGACCAGCTCACTTGAGGAGTTCAAATTTTCAATAATTACCCGAGGTGTATGATGCAATAGCATCCGGGTTCACAAGCTATATTGTATCAACCAAATATGGTTGAGTCCAAGTGGAGTCAGTTTTGTGTTGATCAGTTGTGTATTGTTGGCGGGCCGCAGAGTACTAGTGTTGCATTTTATGTTGTTGGTATAGTACACAAGTCTATTGTGCAATTTCTGTGTTGTGTGCAATTCTATTGCACAAGGTCTAGTCTATTGTGCAAGCCGTGCAAGCCTATGAAGGCTGCACAAGATTTTGCATAAACTGTGCAAGCCTATGAAGTCTGTGCAAGGCTACGAAGGTCGCACAAGCAATGGCGAGAGCTGCAGACCACCAAAGAAGCTGTGAAGGTCTATTGAAGCTATGAAGCACTAAGGAAGTTGTGCAAGCCTAGCGGAAGTCATAACTACAAGTTTGAATTAGAAGCTGCAAGCTTGCAAAGTACTGTCTAAAGCCGTGGAATACTACAAAGTTGTTTGGAAGCTGCAAAGCACTGGAGGATATTGTTTGAAGCTGGTAGTTTCGATAAGGCCAACTGAGTCTTGTGATGGGTCCTTTGGATCATAACTACATATTGTTCCTAAATTTTAGGATTTTCTCTAAGTTCAATGTTGCATTGGGTGGCTTTCATGCCTATATAAACAAAGCCCAATTGCCTTAGGGAGTCAGCTTAGCTTAGTTCGTAGCTCAGAGTAACTTTGTGAATTATAACAGAGTGTGGATGCGAGCTTAAAGCTCAAAGTAGAGGATGATGGTAGTGATTTGACATGACACAAGTAGAAACTGATTGAATGAATGTTTAGTTGGTTACTGGTCTATGTTTGCTATTCCTCTATGTTTATGAATAAAGCTCGTTGACATGTTTTTGCTATTAAATTCAATTCTATGTTATTGCATGCATCTTTGTATGTTTTCTGTGCGTAATTCTGAGGGCTGCACGGTCCAAGGCGGCTCTTCATCGAGCACCCTAACAGTGTCTGTGTCATTCTTGTAGGTGTGGCATTTGAACTTCAAATGTGCAGTATGCTGACATGTGCTCTGACATGGTGTGCGTGCGGAGAGTGCCACTTGGCGTTGTCTGCGATTGCGGGAAATTGACATGTGGTAGAAGAGCTGGAGGTCTTGCATAGCTGTTAGGTGTGGAATCAATAAACAGTATGGATTAAGATTGCTCACATGGTGCAGGCTTCATGAGATGTTGCGTGGCACTAGAGAGCTGCGTGGTAGGACACAAGGCAATCCAACACATGAAGGTACCACAAGTTTGTGCATGGCGTGGGATGTGGCAAAGCTGTGGAGCTGAAAATCCTAAGGAAGCGTGCACAGTTTTGTGAGGCTGTGCACAGATCTGTCCTAGATTTTCCTCACCTCTCTCTTAAATGTTTTTACATCTTCTTTACACATATTTATACATATTCACACCTTTTAGGTCACCTACAGGCTACAACCACCTAAGCTTCTTATTTCATAAGCGCTTCGCACAACCTAAACAACCGACTCATTATATATAAACCAAAAGTACATTGTGTGCCTTTATGCACCTTTGACTACGGTATTACATAGTTTATGTTTTTACTTCACATGCATTCATATTTGCACTCCTTATATCCCCTAGCATTGCAACATGTTATGAGGGATAGACACTTCAGCTGGATTCTTGTGAAGTATTCTTTCTGCTAAATTTGTGTTGAGAGATATTTCAACTGATTATTAAATCAGGTTTCAGTGAGCATTACTACATAGTGAGAGCCTCAGGTGAGTTCCATCGATTCATTTGATCAGTCAACCACGTACATGTGTATGTGTGGGTGCTCAAACAACTACCATAAAACATAGAATGCTGAGAATCCCATTTATCAATATGAATATTTCTAACGTGATTGAAGTTCGACTAATACCAATAAGAAGGAAGAAACAGTAGCCCACATGTATCAACAACTGAAAAGAAAGACTTTTAACAGCCAAGAAACAGCTTGAGAAATTCTCCTGTTTGCTCAGAAAACACCTTGCAGCACAAAGAAGCCAACCCATCGAAACAAGAGCAGAAAGATTAGTGGTATATGTTAAAGAGGTTTTTGCCTCTCTTTATAATGTGTGCATTTTTTGTTTCTAATTTAAAAATTCTTGGGGATTGGCTAGGATTTTGTATTAGGTGTATCTGATTCACCTGCCAACCTTATGTAGGTTGTACCTGGATACATATTACAGACAAAGCCCAGATATATTTCTGTGTCGTATCTGGTTTTTTTCTAATCTGGATACATATTTAATATGGGAAAAACACACACGCACACACAGGTGCATGTACACATTCATGCACACATGTATGTCCAGACACACACATGCAATTTAAATTATTTAATACCATAAAGCATAGAAAGTCGAGAATCCCATTTATCAGTCAGGATATAACTTATATGAGTGAATTTTCACTAATATCAGAATATGAGAAGTAAGAAGCAGAAGCCCAGTTGTATCAATAACTTAAAGAGATACTTACAATATCCAAGAACCAGCCTAAAAAGATCCCAATCCCTGTAAAAATGGTTTGCAGAAAAGGACAGATGAGTCGGCTTAAAATACCCTCCCAATACCTTCGAAAATGGCTTGCAGCACAGAGCAGCCAAGCCCATCCAAATATGAGTTGAAAGATGGGTTGAATGTGTGAAAAAGAGGTGCTTCTCTCTTTATAACGGATATTTCTCTCTTTTTTTTTTTTTCAAGTTTTTTTCTCGTTGGATATGGCTGGGATTTTACACTAGCCGTATCCAATATGTCTGCCGATTTTACCAAGGCATTACCTGAATGCTGTGTCTAGGAAGTGTCTGTTCTGAATACATATTGAATACGGGAATATACATACATGGGAGAGGGGTTAGAGGGTTAGGAAGTATCTAGTAACATAGCCATTGTCAAATTTCCAGTCAAGTAATACATTTGAGTCTGCCTAGCCTCCAGATTCTTTCTGTATAATTTTCATCATTGTGAACTTATTGATTGACTTTTGAGGTATATATTTATAATTATTCTACCGGTTACCATGTATTGTGCTTATTGGTGGCATTATTTGATTTCTTTTTTAGATATTAGAACAATAACATAAATTCTTTTGGCAATCGTAAAAATACTTTGCCTACATTCTTTTAGTAGTTTTTGTAAATGATCAGATTCGGTACTGCTTGTTTCCTTATTTATATTGCAACTTCTTCCAAGTGCAATATTTGAAATGTATTTATATTGCATTTTCAGTTCAAGATAGAAAATCCCACTCACAAATATCAACTGTTTTCAAGTGCAATATTTGAAATGTATCCATTTGACAATCAATTTGATACATTTTCTCTTTTTTTGCTAATTATTTGCAGGTGCTTTCATAGATGTCATTGAGATTGATGAAGCTGTTATTTCAGCATCGATAGGCTCTATGGGTTTTCCAGCTGTTTGTAAGACACATGCAAGGGCCAAACAAGAATATTCAGAACATAGCTCGTGTGGTTTACATGTTGAAGAATCACAACATATTATGCATAAAGTCCTTTGGGATGATATTCAAGAAAGATTATTCTTATGTGAAGCGGATGGCGAGGCTTATATATGTGATTCAGTCAATAATAGCGCTAATAAAGAAGGTTCAAAGTTGTATGACATGGTATTTATTGATGCTTATGATGGAGATGATATTTTCCCATACAAGTTTAGGGACAGGAGTGGGCCTTTTCTGACTGCTCTCCAGTCTAAACTACACCCAAGACATGGAACAGTGATAGTAAGTTATGTTTGTGTTTTGGAACTTAAATGTTTCTGTTTGATTGGAAGATCTTTATTCTGTACCCAATTATTCTTCTATTGTATTTATTGTAAAAAAATGTTTTGATTTTTTCTGCTTAGTGAAGATTTTTATGACAGAATTTTTAACCGTCTTCTCTGCTGGTCTCAGCTGTTTATTATTTGCCTTCTAAATATACTTCTTTATCCTTTGTTAGAGCCAGATGAAGTTTCCTTCCAATTTAGTTACTTTCAGATAGGTTAGCTAGTGAATGATGTCTCCTTTATGTCCTATTTTTGACATGCATCTTTAATACAACCCTATTTTTGTGAATGTTGTGGCCCAACCAGGTTTGTAGATAAATTGTATATGTAGCAGGCAAAGTCTGCTAATGCCCGCCAATTCAACATTAAATTACTGGCAATTGACTTGGTCGGCAATCATGCTTTACTTGAATATTGCATATCACGTTACTGAAAGCTCTGTGGATGTGATTTGAAATGGTACAATGCCCGTGATATGATAGTTTCTTTAAATTTATTGGTTCCTGGGAGTATCATAATGGCCTCAATACCACTCTTTGGTTTTACAGGGTGGTCACTAGGTCCACATGGTAATATATATTGAACATAGGCTTGTCTTATGTTGCTGGAAATCGTTGAAAAGACACTTCACAATGGGGTATAGTACATCTAGCAGTTTTTCCACCTTTTGGGCCATAACAAAAATGCCATTTGGTCATAAAGGAGGTAAATCAATCTGTAGTATTTGGAAAAGGAAAGTTTAATTGCTTTCGATAAGGAATATGAACGAATGTTCAGCTTTAATATCTTTTAGGGTAAGGAAAGGGACTAATTGATATTTGACAATGGAACTGTTATGCTAATCATTATGTCGATATAAAGGAAGGTTGAATATGGTAGTATTTAGGAAGAAGTTAGAGTCGAATTCCTTACAATAAAAGTTATATATTTTTGCATTTTTGACAGTATGATTCCAGAGGCCTTTCAAATCTGTAATGATGTTTCTTTCATGTTAGTGTGCGAAGTCAAGGAATCATAACAAGACATTTTTGGGCAAGATTGAATAATCTTGGCCAACCTAAACTGCACTTGAAGATAGCAATCATTTGTAAACGAATAAAATCTATATAATTTATGCTACGTACAAACAATAATAAAAGTTGACTAATTTCCTAGGGATGATGACACCATTGTCAAATGTGTTGCAGGTATTAGCTAAGTGATTTGTAGCCTAAACAGTGAATAGCGTCATAATCCCTCATGATGATTAATACCATTATAGCTACAATTGTTTTTCTGTATTCAAATATTTGTTCAGGCAAATAATGCCTAGTTTTGTCCATTACATGCAGGTTAATCTACACATGGACTCATCACATGCTACATGGCATGAAAGGTTAGCTGGGGTCTATAGTCCAGCATATAAGTCCTATATGCCTCTAGGGGAACAAAATCTAGAAGTTTGCAGAAGTTACAGGTAACCATCTCCCCATATTTAAAAAACCACCTTTATTACAGTGAGTAAAGATTTTCATCTATGTTCCACCAATTTTCTGGAATGAGGACGACTTTTAAATAGTAAGGGAATATTTAAAATTATAGGAAATTTCAAAAATTCATATGATAACATTGATAAGGGATTCATCATATACATTATAGAACCTTAATACATAACATTGGAGATGAATTGAGAAACTGTGGGAAGATATCAGTATGGATTTTGTTTTAAATGCAAAAGGGTCATGATTTCATCTTTGTTGTGGTGGATAGATTTTCACATTTTATTGCATATTACTAACTTGCTTTTCAAGGAAATTGTGAGGCTGCATGGATTGTTGTGCAGTTGAATATCAAACAGAGATGTAAAATTTGTAGGGCATTTCTGAAGGACATTGTGGAAGAAGTTGAATACCAAATTATAGTTCAGTGCAGCATATCATCTTCGTGTGGATGGACAGACAGGGTAGCCAATAACAATCTTGGTAATCTATTGCGATGTTTAATTGGAGGAAAGCCGAAATGTGGGATTCAGTCCTAGTGCGAGCTGAATTTGCATACAATTCAGATGATCGGAGTAGTGGAAGGACACCATTTCAGATTGTTTATGGGAATAATCTAAGGGGTGTTGCAGAATTATGCAACACCAAAGATGAAAAAAAGGCAAGAGCGCGGGCGCAAAAGACTTTTTAAAGATATATGCATGATGTGCACCACCAAGTGCACAATCAGTTAGAGAAGAATATTGCTCAATACAAACAATGTACATATATGAAGAGAATAGAAGTAGAACATTAAGTGAGGGACAAGGTCTAGGAACAACTGAGAAAGGAGAGATTTCCGGAAGCAATTTATGGCAATTTCAAATGGAATAAGATTGGACCATTCAGAGTGTTGAGAAAGTTTATGTCCAATGCATATGAGATAGAATTTCCTAAAGGCAAAGATATTTTGCCCATTTTCAATATGGCAAAGTTAAACCCTTACTCTGCAGGGCAGAGCGGGGACAGAAGCACAAACATAAATTCTAGAGAAGTTGATTGGAGATAACTTATGCATGAGAAAGTATGCTAGGAAGCAGAGAAGGCAATTGATACCAGAGTTAGTAAGACCATAGTTTGCATACTCGTATTCGGAAAACCAAAAAAATAGACTCGGAAAAACTCGCGAATATTCGACAATACTGCAATTTAAAAAAATGTAAATTTCTTTTAAAAATATAAACTTACGCAAAATATAGCTACAAAAGGTATCAGATTAGTCTGCAAAATGTTGGGTTAGTGTTATCTATTAGATTTGAGCAAACAAAACACCCTCCAAAACATGGTAGTGGAGTGTATGAAGTGGATTTTGGGATGTCTTCAAATTCAATCATGATTGGGAAGGTTGTTATGCATTGAGAGCTTAACCTCTGTCCAATCCCCATCTTCAATGCCGGACAAAGGGCCTCCGCCACGGAGAAGTATGGATGGCTCAAAACCTTCATTGCAGATTTGATAAACAATAACCCACAATGCTGAGTTGAGAGACTTGGACTTGGGTTCATAGAACAATTAAGTGGCTCAATAA
This sequence comes from Taxus wallichiana var. yunnanensis, assembly GCA_018340775.1. NCBI lineage: Eukaryota > Viridiplantae > Streptophyta > Pinopsida > Cupressales > Taxaceae > Taxus > Taxus wallichiana. The sequence goes on along the minus strand of CM031238.1, from coordinate 443,691,082 downwards.
GAATGTTCTTAAGGCTAAAGGCAAGAGTACCCATGTGCTCCTTGAGGTTTGGGACATGTGTGATAATAAATTTAGGTTGCAAGAGTCCTTGAAGTTCTTTAAGTAGTTTTAGTTGGACTCTCAAAGCTATGTCAAGCATGCTAAGAGATGTGAAAATGTTTCAGCAGATGTTGTCCATTGGTTGCTTAGTGCTAGAGTAGGAGGGCGTGTTCTTAGTAGTCGTGTTGGTAGGATTGGGTTAGTGGATCCCTCCCTTGTTAGTTTGTGCCCGTTTTTGTGAAGTTTGTTGGTGGGGGAGAACTCCCTTCTTCCTCTCAACCATAGGTGCCCATGCCCTAGCCTATGAGATGCCAAAATGCAGGTTGGATTTCAAAACATAATATTGGAGTTGTGGTGTGTTGCCCCCATAGACATGAATGAGAAAGGTTTGCTCACATTACTCCTCGGTGGGGAGTGTAGCGGATGACGTCTATTATATTAGTTAGGGGATCATTCACATAGGAGGGGAACTGCATGTTTTGTGCATCCGGTGAACTTCCTGGATGTGTTGCTTCTTTTGCATTGGAAAGCCCTTAGGGGTTGGTAGATGGGGTGTGGACGCATTGTGGCCAGATCGTGCGAGACAAAGGCATAAAGGTTGGCTAACCACCAACAATCGGGTAGAGGCAAACCCTATTGTTGGGTACCAGAGGTGACGATAATTATGGGTGTTATCGGGCACATGTTTTGGGTGCATAGGGTGGATGACACCCATGCTTGTTCATATGTTAATGCAATCCCAAACAATAGGATTGCATTTAGGATGGATTGGATTGTAGTGGTAGCACACATTTGGGGAAACTTCCGAACCTGCCGAGGCTCAAACTTAGAGGATAAATAAGTTGGCATGCAACATTGTCCTAAATGTCACCCGCTCAAATCAAATCAATCATTGAGTGTCTCTTATTGGGGTTGTATGATGTGAGAGCATCCATATGTACAAGCAATCGTGCATCAACCAAAACAAATAGAGTAATAATATGCAATATGCCAAACAATGAACTGGTTTACTATCAGTGAATTCAACACATCTTAAATGACATTTAAGGGAGCCTTGGAACTATTTTTGGATCTTAGAAGTCTCAAAATCTTATATTGTGAGCCGAAATTTTTGAAAAGATATTATTGTTCAAAATTGGAGCATACCCATAAAAGTTATCCCGAACAAGCTTGCGATTTATTGTGCAAGATTTTGGCATGTGTGCAATCTTTAGTAGAATAAAAGTGTTGGCCTTGGTGCATTCTTGCGTAATGGTTGGAGGTCTTACACAACAAATTTTGGGAAGCTTAGTGCAAATGTCTTGGAAATTATTGGGTTTTTGTGCACTATGTGTAGAAGATGTTGAACTATGTGTGACCTCAAGTCTTGCATGCTAGGATTGGTCTTTTGCATCTCGTGTAACAACTTGCGCGTGATTTGGTTTCTTGTGCACCATTGAGAGATGGAAGGAAAAATGACAAACACGTGTTGGTAGAAATTGATTTTGACCTTAGGGCGCCGCGTGTCAACACATGACGAATAAAGAAGACCTTGACGGTTGAGAATGCATAAGCGAAGGAAGATGAAGCGTCATGGGTGGTTGGATGGTTGACAAGGAAGGTGAACCATTAGAACTCCTGTAACTACTTTCGATGCCTATAAATGTGATGGTCGAAGTCATTGAGGGGGTTGGGAGTCGGAGTAACCATATACAAAGTTGAGTCGAGAGAGAGCGCGTGAGTCGCTTTGACCTATGAGAAGTTGGAACCATTTCTGGTCCATACGATTGTCTTGTTAATCATGTAAGACCATTTGAGTGACTTCATGTAACATCTCTCGTGGACTCATTGTTATCATTGCTTTTAAGAATGCGATAAGACTCTCATTATTGTGCAAAGCGATAATTTCATCCATTGAAATTAAATTCGAAACTTGATTTGTCTTTGCACGAGAACTATTGTGAATTGTGCAACCATCTTGAGTTTTGACATTTGAGTAATGAGGGTTGCGTGGTCCGAGATAGTACTTGGTGGACCCCTTGCTGCAATAATGTCAATGCTTCTTATTGATAGTCTTTTATCTCCATAGACATTATATGTACTACATCTTGGCAATGTGCCTTAAAAAGAACTCAGATCATATTGAGGACATTAGTAAGTTTGTTGACATTCCTATTGACAACCATTCTTATTGATAACAACATGGAGAATTAACGGTCTTATTGGTCCTAGAAATAGTTGAAACAAATCAACAAGAGGGAAAACTTATGAAAGACTTGAGTCCCCTGTGGGATCTCTCTCGTATGAGAATACATTTAGGAAGAAGCGAAAGAACCCAAGTACCACTAAATTCTATCTGGGGCAACTTGGTGGTTATTGAAGATGTAGAATGACTCCTTGATCACCTAATATGAATTATTGCCAATAATTATATGATATTAAAAAGTTTAAGCTTTGGGTCTATTACGTCTAAGAGATTCAAAGACAACAAATACTACAAAGGTGTGAAGAAAAGCGAAGTCGGGTAGAGGAGGAAAGATCAATTGATCAATGTCAATGCCATTAGATCCTAATAAATGATTTCAAAGAAGACAATGTGATGGAACAAATGAAATAGAATCATGCAAACATCGATTAGACTCTCTCGAACAAAAAAGAGATGATAAAGTTTCAGTTTGCAAGAAGCAAACTCCTCAAGAAATAAAATATGGGAAAGAAAAGCCCAAATCCAAGCCCAAGCCCAAGCCCAAGCTGAAGTGTAAGCACGAGCCAAAGCGGGAACCAAGGGAGGGTTGGTCGGCACCAAGACACGTGACTAAACACTCTACACTTTCCGTGACACAATGGAAGGGAATTGTTAGGCACTTGCCTCTTGGGATATGGTTGGGAAGTACCAATGAGTTCAACAAAATCCATTGAGGAACTAGTGTTAGGCGAGGAAGTGTCCCCTAGATTTTGGTAACATCCCAAATGTTTTGGGGACTTAGAGTGGAGGTCCCCTACTTTTGTTTTAATCTTTCAAAAGTTTTTGATGTTTTTACTTTTAAAATGTTGTTATTTTTACCAAGAACATTAAATTATGATCTTGAAAGTAACTAAAATACATTAAACACAATTTAAATCCCTAAATTTCATTGAATACAATTAAAATATTAAAATATTAATTTTATATATTATTTTAATAGTCGTCCCCAAAATTTGGGAATTTTTTTGCCGTCCCAAAAACCTTGTCCCTCCGTCCCCCCATCCCCGAGACTTAGGTAACTATGGGAGGAACAAAGTCAAACACCCCCTTTTGAGAGGAGTATTCCTTCTAATACGAGAGATTGAAAAACGAATTCCTTATGGAGCATGAACATGTAGGTTGCATATGAGTCAAATATCCAAGGAATTGAAGAACTATTAACTAAAGGTCCATTGCTAAACACACCGAGGCAGATAGACTAATCCGAGTGGCATCACAGGATAATAGCACAAAGAGAAAACTTGAAGTCGAGCAAGATTGAGTACATATACCTATTGAAGGTCAAGAGGTATACGGATGTGCCCTGATAGTGTAATAGAACATCCATTACATACTACCCCAAGGAGGAAGATCGTATTTGGCACACCACTTGAGAAGACCCCACAACCATGGGTACTTTTTGCACTAGAAAAGTGCAAGAGCTTTCCATGTGTACCCGACTTTCCGAGGTCAAGCCAAGATAGACAATGCGAGGATGATTTGAAGTTAGTGTGGCTAATGATGTGGACGTGAGTGATGTGCTTGGTAGGAAAGACATTCCAATCTATACCAAATACGTTTTGCAACCCTTAATATTTTGTCCAAAGCAACGAACTAGCTAAGCATAAAAGTCCTACAATTGTTGGTCTCAACGAGTGCCAAGTATTGTAGTTCCTTATCAATCTTGGTGTTAGGAAATGGAGTGGAGTTGGGTTGGGCTACTTGTGGAATCTGTTGATTTTTGTCTAGTTGGTCTTTTCCGAGAGATGGTCATGCGAGTGAAGGAATGAAAAGGAAATGGGACGAGGCTAGACCCGAGGATGGAGAGATATCTCAAATCTTAAGGTTAGCTTGCAATTGTCTGGGTTCACGTATCTATTGGCAGATTTGTTCGCGTGTAGACAAGGCTTGTGCGTCTAGTGTGCGAAATTGCTCAATGGTGAGATGAGGTGCTGTAGTGGAGCAAAAGACTTCACATCTCAGCTTGGAGTTGATATTGTCTTGTATGTTGTCCCACTCAAGTGGAACAAGAACTTGAGGGAAAAACCCTACCCTGCCTAGAACTACTTGGCTGTCAAGTGTCATCCAAAGGTGTGAGGGGCTGCCCTATAGTTGCACTAGTTAGATTGAGAGATAGGCGTTTTGTTTTAGCTTGACCGGGAGCTGTTAAAATGATTTAGTTTGAATGGGAACTATTATGGTGTTGATTCGAAAATGTTTTGGAAGTGAGATGTTTGCTAGTTTTGTGTGAATGGACTGGAAATTATAGCAGTGTACTGGAAGTTAATTGCAGGAGAGGTTTGGTTTGTAGGAAATACTTCGTTTATTTGTGAATTTGATTGTTGAGAATGTGTGGGTTGATTTCTGTTACGGGTCAGCAAGTTTTATTTATGTATTCAATGTTTACAAATACAGATCTGAAAGTAAATAGTTGCTGGAAATTACCTTTTAATACCACAGAGTTTCAGATCTCATACATGCATGCAAAGGGAGTCACAAAACAAACAACATCTAACTACAAATGCATATTTGTTTTCAGATTTTAAATGTTTTGGAATGAATGCAAACGTAAATATCTTCCTGAATTATTGAAAGTGAAATGTTGATTGTCAGATTTAAAGATGTAGAGAGTCCCACTAAATGAATGCAAAAGAATAAGCAAATATAACCCTCTTCTAATGCGGATGCAAGAAAATGAATTCTTTCTATTCACACTCTCAATGCAAGCTGAAATGATCTCTTGTTTTTTTGCTGGTTTTTCTCTTAAATGATTGAAAATAATGATTTGTAAATTATCTAAATGCAAGTGTGGAATTAAAATAAACGAGTATGAGATCTGATCTCTAATGTGAGAGAGTTGGATTAAACTAAACAAGAGTCTAAATTTAATCCTAATGATCTATTTCATTCTTTTTGTGGGTTTTGTGAATATTTAACACAAAGAGTACATATCTAAACTAATAAAACAAATAGCAGAAAATGAAAGAAACCTCTTTGATTTTTTGAGAAGGTTGAAATGATTTATATGTCACCCATGGTCTGCTACCTCTTTATAGTATGTTTCTATTGACCTTGGGATTTGCAGCAGTTGAGTGTGCAAGGAAAAGCTAGGATACCGATCTGACAGGGGGCATGAGCGGAGTGCAGTATGTACCTGGAGCGGGTATGGGGGATACGGCGGTGGGAGCGGGCGAGTGCGGTGGGTACCTGCGGATACTGACCAGTACGGATGCAACCATACCCGGCCGTATTCGGGAGTGCCCACCGTACCGCTTGCTCCCACCGCCGTATCCCCCCAAAAAACGCATTTTGTTTGTTTTTTTTAACATGTTTTTAAAGTTATATAATAATAAAAATATAATATTCTTTTAATTTAAACCCTAAAAGTTAACTACAAACAATAAAACAAAAGTAAAACACAAAAACAAAACATAAAGCAAAGAAACTTACCTCTCCTTCCTCATTTCATCTTTGGCTCTCTAAAATTTCATTTTGCTTGTCTAGGGTTTGATACTTCAACAAAAAGCATTGCAAGTATTTTCCTAAGCTGGTAGGAGTGTGAGGAGCTGCAAAGGAGGAGGATTTGTGGTTTATTAAGTGAAGGTAAGGTTTTATTTAACTTCTAAGTTTGTTTCTTTTTTTTTTGTTTTGTTATTTAATCTTTCACACACTTCATGTTTTTGCTTATGTTCATTATTTTTTTTCCCAATTGAAATTTTTATTTTTAAACCGTTTTTTCTTTTTAATTTTTGAAATTTTCAATACATGCCATTGTTTTCTTTGCTTATGTTGTTGGTTTTGAACCTTGTAGGTACTTCTACAATGGCAACAAGTTCCACTTCTTCTGGGCAATCTTTGGTCAAGGAATTTGACCCAAATTCGCCATTATGGAGGCATGTAACAATACTTGAACAACTTCCAAGTGGTGGTTGTTTTGTTTGGAAATGCAATGATTGTGAATCAGTATTCAAAGGCTCTTACAGTCGGGTGAAAAGCCACTTGTGTGCGATAACGGGTAACGGTATAAGAATATGCAAGGGGAAGAATAATGTTGGGGTGCCAAAAGCACAAGTTTTGGCATATATCAAAGAGCAAGAAGATGCAGAGGCAACTTTGGCTATGAAAGCGGGTCATCCATTGGCCAAAAGAGGAAGTTCATCTCGATCAGCGAGGCCTCTTGTTGCCCCATCAAGTAGTGGATCCCCAATTGTGACCATGCCACATCCATTTGTGGCTCCTACCTCCATGGATGATGAGGATTCACCCCTTTCACGAAAGAAAAGTAAGACAAAAGGGCCATTGGAAAAGGCCTTTCAAAATGAGAGCAGGAAATTGCAAATGAACACATTGCAAGATGTGTGTATGCAAATGGACTTTCATTTAATGTTGTGAGGTCACCTTATTGGCATGAGATGGTGAAAGCCATCAATGAGGCCCCAAAAGGGTACAAATCACCAGGCTATGAGAAGATCCGCACCACCCTATTGGATAAACAAAAAAATATGTGGATACCTCCTTGCAACCAATTAGAGACTCATGGGCCAAAACAGGTGTGTCCATCATTTCTGATGGATGGAAAGATGCAAGAAACCGCCCTTTGATCAATGTGGTTGCAGTATGCCCTAAAGGGGCAATGTTTTTGAAAGCGGTTGATTGTGAGGGCAAGTGAAGGATGCCCAATTCATTGCCAACATCCTCTTTGAATCCATTGAGGCGGTGGGGCCTCAAAATGTTGTCCAAGTCATAACGGACAACGCCAAGAATTGCAAAGCCGCGGGGATGTTAGTTGAGGCAAGGTATGGGCATATTTTTTGGACACCATGTGCCGTGCATTCACTAAATTTAATGCTAAAAAAGATGGCCAACAAAATAGAGTGGATCCAACAAGTGTATGCAGAGGCTGAAGAGATCCAAATGTTTGTCACCAACCATCACCAGTCACAGGGCATTTTTAGATCATTCTCGCATTTGGAGCTGCTGAAGGTAAGGAAGCTACCTTTCTTTTTTCTTTAATTTAAATATAAGTTTTTTATTTTTAAAATATAGTATAATTAGTATTCAAAAGTTTTCAATTTTTTTAATTTTTGTTTCTCATTCTTATTATATTAGGTTGTTGAGACTCGGTTCGCATCACACACAATCGTCTTGAGACGACTTGTGAAGGTGCGACAGGCACTCAGCAGGATGGTAACCTCCAACCTATGGGCTGTATGGAGGCAATTAAACACTGAACGAACTCAAAAAGTGAAGAGCATGATCTTAGATGACACTTGGTGGGATCGAGTAGAATATTTGTTGAGTTTTACTGAGCCCATTATGAGCATGATCCGCTTTACTGACATGGATCAGCCATGTCTAGGAGAGATATATGATGGTATCGACTCAATGATTGAGAAGATAAAAGCCGTCATAAATGCAAAAGAACAAGATCTTGAGGAAACATTTTTCAAAGAAGTGCAATCAATCCTCATTGAGCGGTGGAACAAAATGACCACCCCGCTACATCTACTTGCTTTTGCATTGACTCCTAGATTCTACAGCACAAAGATCCTTTCCTTGCCGGGGAGGGTAGCACCATATAGGGATGTGGAAGTCAATGAGGGATATATGGCGGCATTGTCTAGGCTCTTCCCTGATCTTGAGGCCCAAGACATGGTTATGATAGAGTTTGGCAATTTCATAGCAGAAACAAGTCATAGCCTTCTCGTTCTTCGGAGCAAATACAAGATGGATGCTCATATATGGTGGTACTGTAATGTCCCTCGTTCTCGAATAGTTTGATCGAAGACCTTTGGCCCTTTTTGTCTACCCGACGGCCAAAGGGTGATTTCAAGGGTGACTTCGGTTTATTAGTTTTATTATATCGTGCTTAAAATAAAATAAATTATCACTAAAAGCACATATAATGAATTAATAGACTTAATAAGTGACTTCGACTTAGGAAAGTACATGGAAATTAATTAATAAATTATTTAATGTGCTTTCCTAGGCAAAAAATGCGACTTGCTTTGGGAAGTAATTAAATAAGCCAAAAAATGCGACTTGCTTTGGGAAGTAATTAAAAAAGCCAAAAATGCAACTTGCTTTGGAGATGGGGAAAATTAATTAAAAATAAATTATACTCCTTTGGAAAAAGTGCGACTTGCATTTTGGAAGGGTTTTTTTACAAGGAAAAGTGCGACTTGTGTTGGCACTATGCAGATTATTATTATTTTTCTTCCTGACAATTAGCTCTGAAGCTTTGCAGACAAAATCCAAGGACGGAAACCCTCTGGATTATTCCTCTTGTGGACGAAACCTCGGGAGCGGTGAGAAGAGTTCCTATTCGGGGAACTTAATTGTATTATGAGTTATTTATCATTTCAGCGATTGGAAAGAGAAATAAAATTGCAGCAGTGGGCATTCAGACATCTTCTAGAGTGGGGCGACTTATTCCACAGTTGTTTTATGCAGTATCTGAGGTATTCTTCATGCTAGATTATTATTGTACCTTCCAGTCTCATTTATATATCAAATCGATTTGGTTTGAATCAATTACGGCTGGGTTTTGGACAATCTTTTGTTATCATTCCTTTTGCAGATTTATGATTGTTTTGCCGTAAATATTTGTCATCATAAATCAATATTAAATTCACGGCTGAATTATTTATGAAGAAATCTGCTGTTTAAACCCTAGGCGCATTTTCTATATCCACCCGGTTTGCAGGGTTTGTATTATTTAATTTGTTTATGCAGTATGAGAGTGTTGTTCCATGGTTTCCTTTGAAATTATCAGTACAGTTCAAGCCTGAGCAATCTATAAAAAAAAAAAAAAAAAGTATTCAGGCAAAAGGGGTTTGGGATCTTTCGGTACCTCTATGGTCATGCATCGAGTTTACTTACTGACCTCTTGTAATCAAGGTCTTGGCACAAGTAGTTTTTTTATTCTCTTTACTTTTTTGTTGTAACTTTTAGTTTTTAAATTTAAGTTTGAGTGTTTAAGTTTGAACTTTGCATTGACTTTGTTTTGCCTCAATAGGTTCAAGTTCATCTTCCTCTGAGTCTGTTGGAGTACATATAGCTTCATCCACTCACAGAAGTGCAACAAGTTGGGGGCTAAAAAGGCTGAAGATTTGGTATACATACATTCCAACTTGCACCTTTTATCCCACAAGTAGCCGAAGTACAAGGGTCAACAAAACATTGGGATATTGATCCAGAGATAGTTGACTTGGATGCTTCCATTTCCCACCTGCCATTAGATGATGAGGAGAGTTCTTTGGCACCGTGAGACCCACATGCACAAGGGGGTGCAACTGGCAGTGGCCCTAGTGGGAGTGGTTCGAGTCCATGTGGTTCTAATGAACCACCTAATGATGATGATGCAGCTGATGTTGATCCTCTTGATGAAGAGGAATATGATGAATATTGAAAGATAGTTTGAACTTTGATCATGACTAATTTGGTGTAATAGATTGAATTTAATATATCATGACATTCACATTGTGTTCGATTTAAGTGTTTAACTTTTAAGCTTTTAAGTTTCTAAGTTTTATCGGTATCCTAGCTTGTTTGTTGTGGTTATTCACTTATTTAGCTTATAACTTATCTACTTATCTTGTCTTTCATATGCATAATATGTGGTTAATAACTTAATTCCTATTTGGAAGGCTGAAATTTCTATATTTTTATATTTTTTTGTACTCTTGCCGTATCCAGGGCCAAATTGTTTTTTGCCGTATCTGCGCATCGGATGCCGTACTTGCTCCCGTATCCAAAACGTATCGGCTACTTAGAGGAAAAAAATTGGGTGAATGCGAGAAAAATAATTGTAGTAGTGTAGTGGTGACTCCAAGGTTATCAAGGAATGGGCTTGGTTTCCTTGATTCTTCTCTTATGGCAATAGACAAAACCGAAATTTGTGAATGAGATGTAAATGATAATAAACGCCGTGGATGATGGTGTTCCACTAGTTTTTACCATGAACAACTTCTGCAAGTGATTGTGGCAAGAACAAAATTTGGAAATGGCTCTAAATTAGAAGAAATCTTGAATTTCAATCTTTGCGAAATGAACTTTTCAACTCCATTTTTTCCAACCTTGAAGAATGAATGCATGATCTCTTTTTCAAAAGAGAGGCAATTCTCAAAGTGAAGTTGACAAATCCAAGTGTGAGATCAAAATTTGATCAATGGTTGTAATTGGATGCTAGGGAGTGAAGTGAAGTTGGTAGGGGATGATCTAGAAGTGAATTGGGTTAGTTGGAACCGATGGCATACGTATAAGCATAGAACTAGAGTGGAGAAACGCGTTCTCGAACAAAATAAAAATGTGCATTTAAAGGTCATGCAACTATCGGTTAATGTAGGTGGCGATTGCGTGAGCTCAAGCTACGGTGGCTAATGAATTTATCAACCTCATGATGTGACCACCGTTGTTGTTAGTGAAGGTGTCGTGGTGGTTTGCGAGACCCGCTGCGGCAAGGACTCAAACCAATGCAACGTTTAAGACGCACGAAACTGAAATGTTTAGTTTGAGTGGGGAAATGAGGGAAATCCTTGGTTTTGGTAGTTAGGGCTTGTCTTTAAGGAGTGATTTGAGCAAGAATAAGCATGCAAAGCGTGCACGGGAGATGAGATTGGGTTTGAGTTTGACTTGTAATATTTGGAGGTCATACCATTATCATTGGAATTTTAAAATATTGCACCATGCAAAATTTGGATGCGAACATATTGCCCTCTTGTGTACCATGAGTTGCCTAAGGCGTGTTGTTCGAGAAGTGCGCACAAAAGGAAATGGGTCGGGAATACCTTGCTTACTTACCTTGATGTAGAGTGAGTCTAGCCGAGACACCCATCCACCTACAAACATGAAAGCGAAAATCAAGTGCAATTGGTATGAGGTGAAACAAAATCTATGTAATCAAAACATAAATGAATGACTCACTATTTACGCAAGAATGCATGATACTACATGACTTGTCTGGTGAGAGGGATTGGGTGTCTTCATTAGGCGTGGAGTCAACATCTGTGATAAATCATGGAAAATGCAAATCAATATACAACATACAAAAATTAAGTATTGGTGAGAAGTGAAACTAGCACTAAGGAATGTCGTGCCAACCGTAAACTTGCAAAAGTTCTTAATTTAGTTCAAATATAGATGTAATGTCATATATAAAACATCACATACTATAAAAGACAACTTTAACATTTTATTATTAAAATAATAGGGGCTATATATCAAATCATACCTAATTTGGAAATAATTTGAACACTTGGCTTGTTAGGATTTGGGAGCTTTGGCCCACCGTTGACCATTTTGCATAAAGAGACAGTCTACAGGTAGCTTGTGACGAGAGGATGGCCGAGGGTACTAGTGGCGAGAGGTAATGGGCCCGAACATGTTAGTTTTGTGTTTTGGGAGGGTAAATAAAAATTGTTTAGATCTAGGGTTAGGGGTGATGAAAACTAGTGAAATTACTATCAAAATGCTTGTTGGGATTGGTAGATTAGGCATGTGTAGAATTTTAGGTTTTTGTGGGCATTTTGAGTGTTTTCTTGGCTTTTAGTTTTTCTAGGCACATGTGATAGAACCTTCGGTCGTGTGGCACTGGCTAACTTGCTGCTCTAGACAAGTTGAGGCGGTGCGATTGCGGTGGTGGTTGCACAACCGTGGTAACGATTTCATAATCGTTAGACAAATGCGTGATTGTCATGACAATCACACAACCTCTTGGTCTATGGAGACCAATAGATGCGCAAATCGCTATGGCAAAAACATGATTGTTGCGGGAATTGCACGGCATTTATCGCATGTAATTTTGCATTAGCTTAGCAATTTTGAGCGGGGCTATGGGAGCATTATTGGCTGCTTGGGGCTATTGTGTTATTGACTTCGAGGCGATTCAATGCTTAGATATGACGAGAATCTAGGTGATTGCACATGTATTATTCTTGCACCGACTATCAAGATTTTGTGTGATATGATCACGTGTTGGGATGTGACCAAAACACTTTTGGTGTCCTAGAGCTCTTAGAGAGTGGATCATCACTTTAGAGGATGTGTAAAGGATCACTAGGTTACCTATTATAAGCTATATAGCTACATTGAAGGAGGCTATAGATTCAACAAAGAGCTAGAGGTGGGCAACATGCTTTGGGGATGATCGGGTGCCCTATTTGGGTGCAAGCAAGGCGTCGAGCTTGCGGACCTCCACTATCCTTGACTTGCCATATTAGTATATTGGCCGCCCATATCGTTGGGGATAAGCGATTCGACAAGCTCTTATATTGTTGGGTTTTTGTTGTTAGAGAGATTGAGGAGTATGAGTGCAGCCATAGTTGGGTACATGACATCTTATCCTGGACATACCGAGATCTTTACAAGATAGTGATGTTGGGAGCTCAATCGCTCATGTACTTGACCTTGGTTATGAGTTGGGTGTATGAGTGCGTTACTTTTTATGCTAGGGGATTTTAGGTGGGAGTTGTAAGGGTCATCGGGGCCAGACAATGGTTTGTCATGCCACCATCCTGTGTAGACATGCCCTTGGTAGTGGAGACTATCATAGCGGGGATTTGATTGTCAACCATACTGAGGATGGTGGGACAATGGGCATATGAGTCTTTTTAATGGCTTGTTACATTGCGGGGCGGATCGAGGACCAACATGATCAAGTTGAGCGAAAATCGGTAGGATGGGTGCCCCATCAACTCGGGCTTCCATATGTGGTGGGACTTCAAGTACCCCCACTATCATACAAAGGAGACCAAGAGACAAGAATGCTCATTTGGGGAGGTTGCCTTAGACACCTTTGGTTCTGGTTTTCCCATTACAATTGACCGAGGCTATAGGAGGTTGTGGTCGGAGGGATGAGAGGAGTACAATAGTGGCAACAACTTGTGGTGGGGTTGGTAATAGTATAAGCTTTTGTTGGACTCGGGCCTCGGGTAGGACAAAGCTCTGCGAGGGTGATCCCGAAATCTTCAAATGGCTCGCCCGAGCTGGAAATGAGTGTGGCAGCCCCAAAAAGCCCCCGCCTAGGTGGAATTTGTGCCCCTAAGCATGGATGGAAACCCTTGATGTTTTGAAATTCTGAATATAAAGCTCACTTGTGACTCTCGGATGAATCCACCAATGCAACAAATGAGGGTTTCTATCCCCAAGTGTTATGACTATTGAGGGCTTTCGTCTTGATAGGGTCCAACGAGGGTTTTGTCCTCAAGGCTGAAAATGAGAGCTCAATGCTCCAATTTCAAAAAGAGAAGCATCCAATGCACGATGATCTCTGACAATGAGCCCCGACATTTACCTTCATAGCCTTTGTTCTTTCTTTTCCTTGTGGAGTGCTCCATGTGGGACTCTTTATTTCCTTTTAACATTTACTTTTCTATCCTTTTTACCTCCCATTTGGGTCACTCCAATGTGGCATTAATTTAAAATAAATTAAATGCCTCTTTTCCCCTTTTTAGTTCTCCTTTTGGATTGCTCCACTCGGGCATTTAAACATAATTAATTAAATGCACTTTTCCCTCATTTTAATAATTTAATTTAAGTACAACTAATTAAAATTACTTTAGAACGTAAAATTAAATTATTAATTTTGCCTTCCTCCCCCTTCAAATGGATTGAAAATAATGAAAATAGGCTAATGGTCTTCTTTTTGCTTTATATTTAAAAATACATGGTATTTTAATAATAATACTATTAAGTTGCACTTAAATAGAGAGTTATTTGGGCTTAACTTAAAAATATTATTAAGTATTTCTAATTTAGAAAAGGGGACACTACATTTTTGCCCTAGCGAGTTCACGTAGCATAGTTGCTTGCTTGCTTCTAACGTCCAGTTCACCGACGTAGAGACTTATATGAAGACCATGTCGGATATGCTATACTTTCAATTGGGGGCGTCTTTGCTTAGTTTGAGTCAAAGGATTGGGAGATAAGAGGCTGGCCCTAGCCAACCGAGGCATAGGATTGGTCAAGGAAACCTCGCTCTTCCGTAGTAGGCATTTCACAAAGGCACTAGAGTTACTTGTGGAGCCCTTGCCACCATTTTATAGGCGGGTCACAACGGTGACCTTAGTTGGCTTCGTTGTTAGCTATGATACATTTTGTACACGAGGATTGTATTATTCCTTTTTTAGATAATTCGGCGCACACTTGCCCTCTCAATGTGGGTGCAATGAGATATTCATGTATAAACCTTGAGATTATGTATGTATATATGGTATGGATTTTTCTTGTGGATGTTGAATGGACATGATTTGGATTTTGTTCTCTCATGTATGCCTTTGATTTGTGTCTTGTGGATGGCTTAGCGATAGAACAATATGATGAATGTATTACAAGTATTTGACTTTACTTTGATTAACACTATTAATGCAAATGTGATGAATGATGAAAACACGTGCTAAAGATTTGTTTTGTAGGCAAAACCAAAGTGTACATCCACATGGATAGTAACAATAATTGTAACAAATGAAATGGAAAATGATAATAGACTATGTGGGATGAGAAGGTACGACGGAGCATGAACAAAGCATCTCAACCGAGAAGAATCCACACCTTTAGTTCTTAGGAGTAGTGATAAGGGGTTATAGACCTCTTAGGGAAGTAGAAGAGGGATTAATCATGTAAATAGGTTAAAACTTAGATCCTATGATGGCCAATTATGACGAGATGAGTAAGAATGAAGCTTTCTCTCTGGTCATGAACAACTAGGTAAGCTCGAGGATGGGGATTCTCTCATTTACACTAGGTTATCATTTAATTTTTTTTTGCACTTGAATTGTTGAGGCCCCTCTAGTCTAGCCCCACCTTTGAACTAGGAAGACACAAAGGGCCTATCACCAATGACTAGGCATAGGCTACTAAGCGCATCACCCTCGGATGTTAGCCTCACGCAGTTAGTGGAATGCGAGGACTAATCACTATAGACCAGCAAGTGTGAGTGATGGGGTAGAATTGACAATTCCTTTGCCTTATTTGTAACTTTTTCCTTCATCATTCTTTTTTACGAGAGGGAAAAAGTCCTTTCTCCTACACCCCGGTCCCATGTAACTAGTCGGATGCAAGGGCTTAACATTTAAGACTAGGGAGAACGAATGAAGCTTCTAAGGAGAGATATGCTACTATTCATTTCAAAGAGACAAAATGGGGAGATCCATCACAAGTAGGCTTCTAGATTACTCACGAATCAAAGCCCTCGTGTTTCACCAAGAGTCTTAGGGAATAAAGGGATCATGACAACTAAGACACCTAATTGCGAGAGATTAATCGTAGATTGGTTTTGACAATGGTGATATGAAATGGATAATAGTGCATATGTGGCTAGGACAAGATGTTTTGAAATGGTGCCGTGTGGATTGAAAACTAAGGACTTTCTTGGACAAAACGGTTCGACACATGCACATAGATAATGAAGTAGCGATACTGAGAATGCATGCAACAATAGGAGAACATAGGGAAATGCACAACAAAGAAACTATATGTGGTAGTGCTTGAGGTGGAGAGAGTTTATGGACTCGTCGAACTCTTCACTCTCAAGAGGGAAGAGGTGGTAGGACCCATTGTTGATGTTCAGGTGACTAGATATGGTTCTATCCAGTTTGTGCCTTTGCTTGTCTTTTTATCGATTTGGCTATCTTGTTTTATTCTTTGGGCCATGCAAACAACATAAGCCTAATGATGTTGGGCAGCCTTGAGTTGATTCTCATTCAAGCCTTCTAGCTCGATGAAGCATGTGGCTCTGTATTCTTACGTGTTAAGTAAGCCCTAGAGAGAGATCCACAAACTTGAGGTCTCCGCTTCCAAGGGTAGAATGACCTTGGAACCGAAAACTAAGGAATAAGGTGTGGTTACGTGGGTGTACGTATGATCATCCTGTAGGCCCACAATGCGAGATATAGTTGCGAAGTGCTAATCCCTTTTGTTATTTTTAACACTCTTAACAAGAATAGGTTTCAACGTTGTGATTGTTGCTCGGTTTGACCATTTACCCATGGGTAATAGAGGGATGTTGTGTGATGTGAGGTAGAATAGGTTTCAACGCGTTGACATACCTCCAAGTTTTAAAAAGGGTCCCATTGTCGGAGATGATGACTTGAGGGACTCGAATCTGCAAATTATACGGGTCGAAATAATTTTTGTGATTATCAACCCGATAACATTGGTAAGAGGCATAGCCTCTAATCACTTAAAGTAAAGTATTTGGAGTTGACATGATGAAGTCGAGTTAGTTAGAGGATGCCAATGACATCTTACCAATCAAATCTAGGCCCCAACTAGAAAAGAGTTAGGGTGTTACTTATAGGTTGTAGAGCTTGTGCCGGGATGTGTATGATGTGAGAAAATTCTTGGCACTTCGGACATTTTCGATCATGTTTTATGGCATCATGATCTAACATGGGCCAAAAGTAGCCAATTTGGTGTATCTTTCGAGTGGTCTCGTGACCACCAAAGTGATCACTATAGACCACACCGTGACATGATGGGATAAAACATGCTCAAATTCTTCTTATCAATGCACCTAAAGAATATTCATAATTGGTAATGGGGTGGTAAGTGGTGTCTTAGTTTGGCTGGCTTCGGAAATACATAATTGGTTTTACCTCGAGAAACCATCCATAAGCTAGAGAAGCTCGTATTTAATGGTTTTGTCCACTATAACATCAATTGGAGGTAATGACAAGTCGTCCTTAGGATATGCTTTGTTTATATCTCGAAAATCTATACAAATCCTAATTTTGTTGTTCTTTTTGAGAATGAGGGCGATGTTTGACAGCTAACAAGTGTAATCAACAAGCTTAATGAACCCAATTTTAAGGAGTTTGATAACCTCCTCTTTAACCAACAAGACTATTTTCAATGTCATACACCTTAGCTTTTGTTTTACCAACTTTACGTCTGGTTTTATTACTAGGTTATGTGTGACCACGTCGGTTTGAATTCGTGTCATGTCTGCGTATGAAAAGGCAAAGGCTTTGGACAACTCAGTAAGTAATGTATCATAGTCCACCTCTTGTGGGGAGAGGGAAGAATCAAGGTTCAAGATTCTTGGTTGTTCCTCCGTGCCGATGTTGATATCAATAGTGTTTTTGATGAGAGGATTCTCCTCAAATTCTTGCGGTGCATGAGGAAGGTCTAGTGTGTCGTCTTAAGCCTCCACGGACCTCATATTCTTCTAGGCTAGAGTGGTAATCTTCGACTTTGAAGTAAGAAATGTAAAATTGGTCTTCGAGGAAAGAAGGACGAAGGATCATGGAGAACCCTTTTCTATGGTGGGACTTGGGAGATGCTTACGCAAGCTTCGAGGAACTCTAAGATGGCTTCATCGTTTTGCGAGGTCTAGGGTAAGCGGTTCTCCCTCGTAAAATGCAACGACTCGTGTTTCATCCCCTGCGCCCTTTTGAACAAGGGGTTGGATGCCATTGATACTACAAGGTTTGCGTGATAAAGCTCATGATAATGGTTGAAGCAAGATGTGGAAGTGGCAATAAAATCAAACAACTAGTTCTCCGCCCCAAGGACAACCTCGATAGAGATAAACTCAAATTCTTTAGCTAGCTTTTGGACAACACCCTATAAAGGTGCAAATGTTTAGCTTTGGTTTGGAAGACTCCCGATACTTGGTTTGTGACTAGTTGTGAGTCTCCTAAGATGAGGAGGTTCGAACACCTAGCCTTTGGGCAACAAACATAATAATAAGGCTTTGAGTTTGTATTCACCTCTGTTATTAACACATTCAAATTCAAGATTAAACCGAAAGGCATGGTCCTCCTACCTTAGGAAATCAAGATCATACTTTCCCCATGTCAAAATCACATTTCGCTCTGTCAGTCGTCAGTATAGAGTCCATTGCTCATTTTTGGGAGTGGGGTTATAGGTCTTGCTCGATGATGCAATATCATTATCAAACATTTCTACTATGGCAGCGTCGATGATTGTGGTTATTGGTGATTCGACTTTGTCGTCCGCTTTGATGAAATTGGTATGTGGGTAGTCCCATTGGATTGAAGGGGAAGACAATGGATGTATCCTTCTCGAGGATACCAATGATCTGTCTTTATTGATTTCATGGACACGGTTGCAATCGCTACTTGTGATTTTTCTTCGAAGGAATGGTTTCTTTTTAGCCTCCACGTCCTTTTCGGTTGGTGCTTTTTGTGGGGCACTTTCAAGGGCTAATGGAGTAGGCTAGGCAATGAGTTTGGCACTCGTGATAAGGTTCTTCCCCTTCTCGGAGGAAATAGGTTTATGCACTTTGGCAACGAGTTCAAGATACATGTAAACTCTTGATTGCTTCTAAACTTTACCTAGAGAACATCAAATGGCCTCGAGGTCATCTTGTGCGACAAAGACTCTCCCAAGGTGCATGAAGTGTATTTCTTGAAATAGCATGGAAGGGATGACCTTCATCCGATATATCCAAGGTTTGTTGATGATCATGTTATAGTTTGTCATTTTGATGACATAGAATTCCATGAGCCTTTGTCTTAGGGCCTAAAGTCACCGGGAGGACTATGGTCTCGATGGATGTGGCCTTGAGGCTATTGTAGCCACGCTTGATGTGTTTTGGGTTGATGAGGAGTTGGTCTCGCATTACACGAGATTTTGAAGTAAGGAGAAAGGGACAATGTTTATAGTGGTTTGGTTACCGACCATTGTTCTCTTTTCAAGGTTGTTGTATATCCATACTTGCACGTAAAGAGAGGGATCACCCCTTCTTGCCATCTCTCGTCGGCCCGGTAGTTAAGTCAAAACAGTAACCAACATCCTTGGGGAATATGTCTAGATCAATATGGTTTATTTGGGCTTTTAGATGGGGTGTGATGTGGGCTAAGTGGTGAGTCCTAGTGCATCAAGTAACACTAGATGATGGGCAAGAGAGTTTTTGAGTAGATCCATGAATGACATGCGGCAAAACATCTTTTGAGATCGGTGACTAAGTCATATTTCCTTACAAGCCTAGGAATACATGAGCCTCACCTTAAGATGTTTATTAGGGGAGAGGAGTGGATGGTTGAGATTCTTTGGTGTAGGTGACGATGTTAGAATCATACAAGTTTGCCTTGATGCGCCTAAGTGTGTGGCTAAATTAGGGCATATGGCATTGGAAGTGGAAGCTTCAACATCATGGGTCTTGACTAGGATGACTTGGTTAAACATGTTGTTTATAGTGTGTTCTAAGTAGTTTGTCAATGTTGGTTGGGAATGGGCTTGATAGATATGAAGGTTCTCATTTTTTTGGTGCGATGGGACTAGTTTGAGTTGATTGATGGTTGGTGATGCCAACATTTCCTAGACATGTTTCATTAAACAACTGCCCTTGATCTTTGTGAGTCTCGCATAAACTTGTACACCCTGATACCTAGAATTATGACCAATGATCTAACGGAAGAGGCGATAGAGGTTAAGATCATATTCCTATAGCCTATGGTTGGGGTTCTACTAGTCAACACATTATTCATAATATTTCTAGTAGTTTTGGTTGGACCCAAAAGCGAGTTTTGATATGGGCCATTTAGATTGCAATTTTGGTTTGGGGTTTGGTTTTGGTTGTCACGGTTTTGGGGGTGGTTGAGATCTACCATGTGGATGGCGGGTGCGACTTTAAGAATCTGACCATTCCTCAAGTTATTATTGTTTGTCGCTTGATTTGGTGCATTGCTGGTTGGGTTTGGTTTCTTAGTTTGATTAGTAACGCCACTGTCATGGCATTTTGTTTGCAGTTTATGACCCTAGGACATTGGTTTCCTTGATTACCTTGTGTATTGTTTAGATATCCTCTTGTGTTTTGGTAAGGGAGACAAGTTTTTGTTGGCATCGTAGGTCTTATGGCCGATGTTAATGGCGGCTTAATCAATCTTTAACGCACTTTCTAAGGCCTCCTCATAAAATTCATAAGGGAGTTTATGCACATCTTCCTAGTCTCCTCGTTGAGGGAGTAGAGGAAAAGGTCACACAACTCACGTGGGTCCATGTTGGGGGCTCTAGCGAGAAGAGTGAAGTACTTTCCGCCACTTGGCAATGAAGTGGGTAGAAAACTCGTTTAATTCTTGTTTGATATGCAAGAATCCTCTTATGTCGATCCCGAGGAGCTTGTTCATGTCAAAAATCTTGACAAATTTGGCTATAAGTTGTAAAAAGGAATGGATAGTTGCGATGTGGAGAAAGCGTCATTAATTCGTCGTGGTTGGTTTAGGAGCTTGACCGGTGATAGGATCCATAGGATAGGGATGGTATCACATTATGAATGAGTTTACGCTTAGGATCTCATTTGAAGCTTTATGGGCTTGCTCAATTTGTGCGAATGTAGTGTGGTTAGTTGTGGAGGCATGAGACTGTAACCCGTTTAATGTGTCATCAATGACACAGAGTTGATCGCTACTTTTATTGATCGTGTGTTCACTTTGCCATCGGAGCCTTTGAAGACTAATATGTGGCCCTGTCATCACTTGTGGATAAAAGCATGCCACACTGATTGTAGTTCCATTGTTCGGGTCGAGACGGCTGTCCAAAGTTTGAGTAGGGTCTCATAGCTGTTCTAACACAACATTGGATGTGATCGAGGAACGTATGTGGGACGAGCTGCGAGCTTGGTGTTGTTGAAATAATTATCAACCCAATTAGAAAGTGCGGGAGCTTGTTGGGGATGATTGTAGTTCATTGAGGCATCAAAGCCTTGAGATCTATTAAAATCCCTTCTTGACATATTCGGGGGTGTATGAACACTGCACAATAATGGAAGAGGAAAAGATGGGAACTAAGAAAGAAAAGAAAATTGGATACGAGAAAGAATTCGTCTTTCATGTCGGGTTTACCAAATTTGTATGCACTAGAAAAGCGTAAGAGCTTTCCAAGCACACTCAAGTTCCCAAGGTTAGGTGAGACAATTGATGCAAGGATGATGTGAAGTGAGTGGCTAATGATGTGGACGTGGGTGATGCACATTCTTGGAAGGATATTCCAACACATAGTTCTAAAAATCGCGATTACTTGGGCGATAATCGCAATAAATCGTTTTTCACATGCAAAATGATTTATCTTTCCATAAATCGCGATTTATTTATTGCCAATAAATTGGCGATTTCCGGCGCTAAATAACCTGAAAAATCATGTGAAAAATCGTGGAAAATCGCTCCATTTCCTCCTGCTCGAATTGTTTTTAGCTTCTGCGTTTTTTTCCACTGTTTTCTTTTGCTCGAATCGTTTTTAGCTTCTGCGTTTTTTTCCGCCTGTTTTCTTCTGCTCGAATCGTTTTTTTTTCCTTTTTGGCATTTATTTCCGTTTTTGGATTTTTGGTGAAAAAAACACAAGCGAGAAAAAAATTGCCATTTTTGGAAAGGGTCCGGGAAGATGTAGCAGCAAAAACTTGCATGTGCCATAACTTTCATTATGTGGCTCCGTTTCAGGTTCTGTTTTCTCTAGAAGTGTATATTTTATCGAGCTCTACGCATTGATGCCAATATTTTCTTATTTTCATAAAATCCATTTTTGCACCTTTTTGGACCAAGCATCTTCTCAACCTTACGAAAGAATCATGAGCTTTGATCGCTTTGTAGACAAATTAGTAATTAAAAATACAACTTTGTGAGTATTCCAACTATGGTATATACAACTTATACGATATCTTTGTACATTGTATACATTTATATAAAATACATTATTTAATTTTATACAATCTATAACATACACTATAAATTTAATTTTATTCGTTTTGTATATACTGTACATTATTATAAATTTATAGTTAATTGTACAGTATACACTATAAAATTATAATAGTATACTGTATAACGATTTAACATTTAACATCATTTAACATTATAATAGTATACTAGTATACAATATAATAGTATACTGTATACTGTACAGAGTCACTTCTCGCATCATTTAACATTGTTTTTACATTTAATTTAAGTATATTTTATGAATTTAAATGTTTTTAAAAGTAGCGATAAAGTTGCCGATTAATGCCGATAAATTGCCGATTCCTGATTTCCGAGTCAAAATTTGGCCTGTCGATTAATCGCCGATAACGATTTTTTGAACTATGTTCCAACCTATACTAAACATGTTATCCTGCTCTAAATTGTTCGTCCAAAGCAGCTAACTAGCTAATCAAACAAGTCCTACCATGATCTCAGTGAGCGCAAAGTATCGTAGTTCCTAATCAATGTTGGTGTCCAAAAATAGAGCGATGTTGGGTTGGGCTACTTGTGGAATCTGTTGGTTTCTGTTGGGCTGGTCTTTCCCAGAGATGGTCATGGGAGTGAAGGAATGAAAAGGAAATGGGACAAGGCTAGACTTGAGGATGGAGAGATAACTCAAATGCTAAGGTTAGCCTGCAATTGTTTGGGGTCACAGATCTGTTGGCAGATTTGTTCGTGTGGGGCTTATGCGTGTAGTGAGCAAAATTGCTCGATGATGAGATGAGGTGCGGGGTGGATCTAAAGACTTCACATCCCAGCTTGGAGTTGGTATTGTTTTGTAGGTTGTCCCACTAAAGTAGAGCAGGAACTTGAGGGAAATGCCCTACCCTGCTGGGAACTTCTTGTTTGCCAAGTGTCATCCAAAGGGGTGTGAGGGGCTGCCTTATAGTTGCACTAGCTGGATTGGGAGCTAGGCGTTTGGTTTTAGCTTTATCAAAAGCTGTTGAGATGTTTTAGCTTGAATGGGAGCTGTTATGGTGTTGACTCAAAAGTGTTTTAGAAGCGGGATGTTTGATGGTTTTGTGTGAATGAACTGGAAATTACAGCAGCGTAGTGAAAGTTGATTGCAGAAAAGAATGGTTTGGTTCACAGGAAATATGTTTGTGAATTTGATTGTTGAGAATCTGTGGGCTGTTTTCTGTGATGGGGCAACAAGTTTATTTTATGTTTTTAATCTTTACAAATACATATCTGAAAGTGGATAGTTAATGAAATTATCTTGTAATACCTCAGAGTTTTAGTTCTTATACATGCATGCAAAGGGAGTCGCAAAACAAACAAGATCTAACTACAAAAGGAGATTTTTTTCTCCAGTTTTTATGTCTTGGAATGACTGCAAACATGAATATTTTCCCAACTTACTGCAAGTGAAATGCTGATTTTCAGATTCAAACATGTAGAGATTCCTACTAAATGAATGCAAAACTGAGAAAACCTAACCCTTAAATGAATTGTTTTTTTCACACTCTAAGTGCAAGCTGAAATAATCCCTCTTTTTTTGCTATTGTTCATTTGAATGATTGAAAATAATGATTTGTAACTTACCTAAATGCAAGAGTGGAATTAAAATAAACGAATATGAGATCTGATCTCTGATGCAAGAGCAAATCCAGATCTAAGAGGTGGATTAAACTAAACAAGAATCTAAATCTAATCCTAATCCCTCTTTCTTTTTTTCTGGGTGGTTTTTTCTGAATATTTAACAAAAGTACATATCTAAATTAATAAAATAAATAACAGAAAATAGAAGAAAGTCCCAACCTTTTCTTGATGAAGAAGAGGCTGGAAATGATTTGGATGTCACCCTTAGTCTACTAACTCTTTGTAGTGTGCTCAATTGACCTTGTATTTTGCAGTAGTTGAAGGTGGAAGGAAAGCAATTGGGTGAACGTAGGAAAAGAATTGCAGCAATGCAGTTGTTGGATCTAAAGTGATTAAGGGAACAATCTTGGTCTCCTTCAGATTCTTCTCTTATGGTTGTAGACAAAGTTGAGCTGTGGTTGAGATGTAGATGGTAATAAACACCAAAGGCTGATGGTGCTCCACTAATCCTTACCAAGAACAACTGTTGCAAGTGGTGTTGGCAAGAATAAAATCTGGAAATGGCTATCAATCATTAGAAATCTCCAAATTTCAATCTCTGTAAACAAACTCTTTAACTCCAATATTTTCAACCATGAAGAATGAATGCGCAATATGTTTAAAAAAAAGGTATTTCTCAAAGTGAAGATGACAAAATCCATGTGTGAGATCAAAATTTGATTAACGGTTGTAATTGGATGCTAGGGCGTGAAGTGAAGTTGGTAGGGGATGATTTGGAAGACAATTGGGTTAAAATGATGTCGGAGGGATAAACATAGAACTTGTGTCAAGAAACGTGTTCTTAGGACAAAATAAAAATGCGCATGCAAAGATCACACAACCATCGGTAAAAACATGTAGCAATTGCGCAACCTCCGTGGCGGCTAGTGAGTTTGTTAGCCTCATGACACAACCGCTGTGGCGGTTGGTGAAGCTGTCGTGACAATTTGCAAGAGCAATGCAACAACTGCACAAACTGCCGCGGCGTTTAAGACGCACAAAATTGAAATGCTTAGTTTGAGTGGAGAAAAGAGGGAAATCCTCAATTTTGGCAATCGGTGCTTGTGTTGGGGAGCAGTTTGAGCAAGAATAAGTACAAAAAGCAAGTGCAAGAGGCGAGACAGGGTCTGAGCATTTTTTGTAATATTTAGAGGTCATAGCATCATCATTGGGTTTTTTACCTATTGCACCATGAAAAATTTGGGGAACATATAGGTACCCCATCACCCAAAAATCAAAAGTTCTTCAAATTCAATTGGGACGGTTCTAAAGACATGTTGTGACTCTGCAAAACTCGTGTCACTATCTGGACTGCTAGTGGGAAAATAAATGAATGTACGTGGTTACAATGCTTTCCATCCACCTTGTGGTGGTGGCTATTGATTGGTAAATAGAGGCACTAGTCACTAACAAAGCAACATGTAGGACCCTCAAGCGAGCCTTCGAGAAAGAATTCAGATTCTTGAAGGACAACAATGAGGTTGTTGCTGAAATTTATAACACTCGATAAGGTAAGCATGAGACAGTACAAGTTTACAATAGAAGGCTCAATGAATTGTTGGGGAAAATCGTGAAGGAATCAACAACAAGCTTTAAAAATTTGCTTTATTGAAGGGCTGGTTTCCTCAATGAGAAAAAGTAAATGTGGGCCCATTTTTGTTGTATGAGAATGCCTATAACAGAGCAATGGAGATTGAAAGTGAAAATAAAACATCCTTACACACGAGAAGACAAGGATTTTGATTCTAGTGATAGTGATCCAGGACCTGTATGAGCTCTTTAGAAGGACATGCTCTAGATGATGAAAGAATTAAAAAGAGATGTTAGAGAAGGAAAGTATGATTGGTGCACTAAATGCAAAACAAAATGGAACATAAAGTCCAATTGTATAGTATGTGAAATCTGTCAAGTTAGTGGCCATGACATAAAAAATTGTCATTTAATTTGAAAAATTAGAGTGCCCATGTTCTCACCCAAGGGGAGTAATCGACACCACCTACCACCTTGACAAAGTTCCAAGGCAATATAGGAGCATCGCTAGGTGCATCACTTGGTAGATATAGAAATTGGCAAAACAATATGGGGCAAGGAGGTAGCTGCATCTAGTTTGATGACTAGGGTCAGTTGATGATTCAATGCCGAAAGTGCAACCAATGGGGCCACTTTGCAAGACATTGACCCACCAATCAAGAAAACACTAGACAACTCTATAGATGGTGTGGGCTTGGAGTTCAGAAGGATGCCAATTGCCTAAAGCAAATCAAGAAAACATCAAAATGATGTACAAAATGAAAAGGTGTTGACAATCACCAAGGACAAGCGAAAAAGATACATTATCAATATCCATGTACGAAGAAGGCACAAATGGATGGTGCAAGAATAGAAGTGGAATGAGCAATGACAGAAAGACAACATAAAAGTACATTGACCAACTGAATTGACTTGAACAAGGAGATTGAAAGGCAAGTTTGCACACCACTATACCTATCAAAGTAGCGGACTTACTGCAGTGTTTTCTAGAACTTAGGAATATGATAACCACGATTGTGTAAGACTTTGATCACAACAACGAGTTGGTGACACACATGTCAAATGCCAAGAAAAAGGACGGAGGAAAATGGAGCGATCCCATTCTCAAACCACAATGCTAGGAGACCACATAATTTATCCAATGTCGCTAACGATGAAGTTAGCTCACCGTCCATTGATTGCCCATATAGAGATTCTAGGCTTGAATCTCACTATTATTATTATTGGTGGCGGTACCGTTGTGAATGTGCTCCCTAAAGAAACATGGAAGAGCCTCAAAGAACCAACTATTTGACAATTGTCTTTTCAATTAGTGGGAGCTGATTAAAATGGAAAACGTGTGTTGGGAGTCTTAATGGCCCAAAATGTAATTATTAGGCCCCATCCCTTCATATTAAGTTTTGTAGTCATATCCTTAAAGAAAAAAGCATATGATGTAGTATTGGGTTGAGGCTGGTTAATAGCAGCTAAGGCAGATGACAATTGGAAATGAAAGATCAATTGAGAATAAAGGCAAGAAATATATCATAAACATAAAGAGAGACAATCTTTGAAGAGGCAACCTCATCAAATGATTCATCGGATTCCAATATTGAAGATATGGAAGAAGAAGAATGTTATATGTATTATGAACTATTGATCGGTGGAACCTAATGAGGAGGGACTATTGGAGTTATAATCATGTTCACAGGATGAAATGAACTCTTTGAATAGCGAATGGAAGATTATGAAGTGTTCTAAGAAAGGTGCAACTTCGTGGAGATCATGTAGATAAAACAACGTGAAGGTTTGAAAAGAATATAGCCTATAAATACTCGAACATACCCTCAAAGGTCACTTTGAATACCGATTAGGTGGCGCTTGAGAATAGATGTAAGGCTTACTCGCCAAATTGGATATATTTGGGACATGATATACAAAGAATTGACTACCATCAAAGTAAATCTAGGATCCGATAAAGAACCTCAAATTATTATGATGGGGGTGACTTGGATTCGGTCTTATGACTTGGACTTGGTCTTGAAGGTTGCAACATTTTGAATGTTTTGGAATACTGAGGATGTATATTCCTGGACCTACAAAGACTTGAAAGAAGTACCACCGAAGATGTGTGTAAAGAAAAATCCCATTAGTCCAAGGAGCTTAGTTGGTGAGGAGGAGAAACATAGAATAAATCAAAATTATGCTGCCAAAGTTCAAGAGGAGATTGGAAAAATTCTTGAGGAAAATATTATCTTTAGAGTATAAATAAGTGAATGGGTGTCCCCAATAGTAATTAGTTTAAAGAAATCAAAACAAATAAGAATGTGTCGACAACAAAAGTTTGGTGATGTTAAAAAACCCATTCCCCATCCCGATTCTGCAAAATCCATCTTTGGATGAAGTAGTAGGCAAAGAGACGTACTCCTTCATGGATAAATCCTCGAGGATATAGCTAGATCAATATTGCTGAAGAAGATAAAATGAAGACCACTTCTATGGTCGAAGATAGAGTCTATGCATCTACAACCAAATGTTATTCGGACTTTCAACGCCTCTGGTTACCTTCAATGAATCATCCCACACATTTTTCGACACGATGGCTTTAACCAACTTCAAAGCCTCTTGGATGAATAGTTGATCTACATTAGATTGGAGACTTATTTACAAGCCACGAAAAAGTGCACAAGAAGATGTAGAGCGATGAATTTGGCCTTGAATCCAAAGGATTACACGTTCATGGTCCCAGAGGGAAAGCTTCTTGGTCACATTGTGCATAGAATGGGATCGAATATGCATCTCGGAAAGTATGAGTAATGGTGGAAATGGAAGCACGTAAGGATGCCATTGGGGTAAAATCATTTTTGGGGCATGTTGAGTACTACCCCTAGTTCATAATGTTTTTTGAGCAAGTCTTTCATCCTCTAGACATCCTAACAAGAAAAGGGACTTTGTTCATATGGTCTAATAAATAGGAGCAAGCAATCAAAGGTTTGATTGATCACTTCTCTTAGACTTGTCTACCTAGACTAGGACAAGGAGATTCCCACGTAGATGCCTCCAACTATGCGATTTGAGCAACATTAGCCCAAGAAGGAATCCAAGGGCTAGACCACCCATTGTTTTTTGCAAGTAGATTCATGTCCAAAGTGTCAAGAAAAACTACAACATTAAAAAACATGAAGCTCTCGGTACAGTGTATGCAGTTCAAAACATTTGGCAATACTTGTTGGCTACCCCCTTTACGCTTTATGTGGACCACGAGGCATAATTCTATTTGGTTAGTAAGCCCATTATCTAAGGCGGGATAAACAAATGGGTCATTGTTCTTACAAGAGTTCACATTTGAGATCATCGTCAAACTTGGCAAGAGCCATCGATTGCTGACCCCCTCATATAAAATCCGGAGCCCGATAGATGGTATCAATCAATATTTCCTAGATGCTCATCTATTCAATTTGTGATTATACCACTTGGTATGAGAATATTGGGGACTATTTATCTGTGGCATCCTTTCCACAACATGTGGCAATTTGTACTAAAAGAAGAAATTAGAGATGTACTCTCAAAGGGCCGCGAAGGACCCGCTAGACGCCATATGGGACTAGATGCCACCTGCAAGAAAAGCACTCTTGGTGGGATTACAGTGGCTGACTGTACACCACAATGTCAAAGAATGGTTATGGGGTGTGATACATGTTAAAGAACAAGAAAACCTTTACTAATGAACTTTATGCTTGTTTGGCCTTCCCCAGCAAGGAAGCAGTTAAACAATGAGGCTTGGATTTTGTGGGACCCTTAAAGTAAGCAAGGCACACCGATGTAAGTACATTGTAGTAAGCTACCAATTACTTAATAAAGTGGGCGGAAGTTAGAGCCTTCTTTGGAAAATAGTGCTCAGTAGTCTTCTATGATGTTTATTTGTGAGCGAGATAGAACAAGATTGAGCCCATGTTCAAATCACAAGTGATCGTGGTGGACATTTCGCCACTTATATAATCTACTTAATGATTTTCGAGTTCGAATGAACCACTCACTTTCAAGTTCGTACTATCCAAGGGCAAACAGCCAAGTAGAGGTCACTAACAAAGTGTTGATCTTGGTAATTCAAGAGTAGCAGCAGAGTAAAAGGTGGAGGCGTGAAAAGTGCTTACCAACAGTATTATGGGCTTATTGGACACCCCGTAAGGTAACCACAAGACACAAACCATTCCAACTAATTTTTGGGCAAGAGGCGGTGGTTCAATCGGTGTTTTAAAACCGCCGAACGGAACCGGAACCGGGAACCGGCGGTTTTCGGACCCGACCGTTTTCAACATATTTAGACATGAACCGGTTAAAAAACCGGACCGTTCGACCGGTTTGGCATTTCTTTGAGACCGAAGCCGATTTTGTAATAAAACCGGTTGGTTTAGTACCAAACCGATCGAACTAGTCAAGTTTCATCCTAAAGCGGCGAGTCAAGTTTTTTTCCTTTTTTGGCATTTCTTTCCTTTTTTGGATTTTTGGTGAAGAAAACACGAGGTCGAATAAAATTTGCCATTTTTGGAAAGGGTCCGAGGAAGATGTAGAAAGAATCAAAAACTTGCATGTGCCATAACTTTCAATACGTGGCTCCGTTTCAAAGTCGTTTTTTAAAAGTGTATATTTTCTCGAGCTCTACGCATTGATGACAATATTATTCTTATTTTCATAAAATCCATTTTTGCACCTTTTTGGACCAAGCAACTTAGTAATTAAAAATCTTGGATAGCTTTCAAAACTTGGCAAGTATTGCAATCTTATTTTAAAGAATCATGAACTTTGATCGCTCATGTAAAGACAAAAGTAAAAAAATACGGTTTTGGCTGAAATTTATATTTTTTAAAAGAAATTTGTGTTTCCAAAACTTGCAAGTATTCCCGTATTGGCGAATATTGGACTATTTTGTCCCACTTGTATTTGTCACAATGCGAGTATTCAAATGTTGACTTCACATGAGCAAACTATGCATATTTTGTGTGTAATTGTTGGAATCATGGTTTTAATCTTTTTTTGCTTTTTTAAAAATGTAATTTTTATGTGTTTTTTAAACCGGTTCATAAGCGTTTGAACCGGTCGGTTCGGTCCAACCCTTGACCGATTCCAAGTCTAGTTCGGATTTTTAAAACATTAGTTCCAATGTGATATGTCATCCAAGTTTAAGGGTGTAGTGGAGAATAGAGACAATGAGATCCTTAAGGGATGACTCGCCTAGTTGATTGGACTAGATGAGTGATGATTGATGGCCCGGTGGGCAATGGAGGTCATACTTAGGAGAGATATGACATGACAAACGTCCACGATACATGAACTTTAAAGTCGGAGCCTTAGTTCTTAATTATAACAAGAGCCATGAAATAAAAGACAATTTTAATAATGGCTTGGACCATTTAAAAATTATGGAGATTTTATAAAATGAAGTATCGGGTAGGAATATTTGAATGGGACTATACTTAAGGACATGGTGAATGCGTCGAAGTTTAAAGTATATAGATTTAGGATAGAAAACATCAACATTGATATGAACTTTTGTTTGTAGGTGATAATGAAAAGGTGACACATAAAGGTATGAGAAAAGTTCATGACAAGAATATAAAAAATATTAATAAAATACAGCATGGTATTCCTGCCCCACTAAGTCCCACTTTGACCCCACTTGACCTCTATACTTGTTGAGTGCCCTTGTTTAAATGTGTATCTTGAGTGCTCTCTCATAATTTTAAGCGTGCCGCTCTCCACATAGATCGCTTCTGTACGCTGCTCTCCTTAGACACTTGTTCCGCTTGAAAGCTGTCCCAAAGCCATATGTCCCATTGCTGCAGCCATACAACCTGCTATTGTACATTCTACTGCTGTACGGTCTATTGCTTTGCATTTCAATGCTGTTTGACGTGCTGGAGTATGTTGAGAGCCTTGTATCGTTGTATGGCCTATTGCTGTGCATTCTAGTGCTGTACAAACTAGGGGAAAGGAGCCAATGACCGTGCATGGGCCAATGACCGTGAGTGTATATGTGAAATAAAGTACCATTAGTTGTTTCAATCATAGATGGAAAACTCGCCAAAAAAATGCTAAAACGGTTAAATCGCAGAAAGACTCGCCAAATCGAGGAAAAAAGGGCTTCTTGAGTTAACTCGGCGAGTACTCGCCAAAACTCGGCGAGCCCGTGCTTAAAACTTGCGTGACGCTGCTAAAAGCGTTGATTTCAAAGGCAAAAACACCTTGTTTTACACGGTTTTGGCTCTTTATAAGGCCCTCTACTCCCTCATTGTCACTCACACAACCATTTGAGCTTGCATTGCTTGTGTTGAGTGGATTTTGGAGCGAATTCGAGGAGAGAATTTGGAGATTTGCATTTGGAGGTAGTTTTTTTTTTTTTTTTAATTCTTTGAAGTTTTTCCAAATTTTGTGTATATTATTTAGGTTTTATAGATTCCTATTGTGATTCTAAATACATGTAATGTAAAATCGAATGCTTGTAATTTTTTTATACTCATTTGCAGCCAGAGGTATGTAATTTTTTTTTTTTTTTAACGCAAATTCATTGTAAATTAGTTAAATTTTATGTATGTGTATTGTAATCGATTCGTTGTGTAATTCTAAATACATGTAATGTAAAATCGAATGCTTGTAATTTTTTTATACTCATTTGCAGCCAGAGGTATGTATTTTTTTTTTAAATGCAAATTCATTGTAAATTAGTTAAATTTTATGTATGTGTATTGTAATCGATTCGTTGTGTAATTCTAAATACATGTAATGTAAAATTGAATGCTTGTAATGTATTTTTTTTATTTACGCAAATTTGTTATTCAGGCACGTTTTGTTTTTAAAATTAAATTAAGTTTACGTTTTCTAATTTTTTAAATGTGCATTGTGTTGCAGATTAGAGCTTAACAATGGCATCAGGCTCAACATCAGGCTCGGCATCTGAATTACTAGTAGGGACCGTTCCTCCGAATGCCTGTTCCATAGCATGGAAGTATGCTGTACGTGGAACTTGTGTGGGCGAAATTTTTGCACTTTCTGTAACAAGAAAATGAATGGAGGCATCAATCGTTTGAAATATCACCTTTCAACTATTCCTTGCCGAGATGTTACAGTTTGCCCCAACATGTCGGAAGAGGCAATGTGAGAGATTAAAGCAGAGCTGACAGAGTTAGAGGAGAAGAAACTAGAGAATGCAAGGCTGAAGGCAGCCATAGCACAAGCTATTAGACCTGGGGCTGCAATGGAAGAGAATTTAGACGATGATGCGGCAACAATTGTGGGCTCTACTCGTGGTCCACGCATACGAAGAGGAAGAGCCGGAAGAGGCACATCTTCATCGAGTTCGAGCAAAGGCATACCGAGTTTTTTTGTGGCAAGGAACACACCTGGAGCACAACCTTCATTGGAAGGTACATCCTGGAACAAAGATATGCACGAGGAAGTGGATAAAGCTTGTGCAAATTTTTGGTACTACAACAACCTGCCATTCAATGTGGCAAAGAGCCCATACTGGGAGTACTTGGTGACAGCGTTGACAGTTGCAGGGAAAGGGTACAAGGCACCCTCTCCAAAAGATTTGAGCGGGAAATTACTTGAGGGTGCAATTGCAGATGCCACTACCATGCTAGAAGAGCACAAGAAACAATGGAAAAAATTCGGATGCACCATTCTTTCAGATGGGTGGACGGATGGAAGGAACCGCACCCTTGTTAATTTTTTAGCAGCTTCAAATGGTGAGATGGTGTTTTTAAAATCTATTGATGCCTCTAACATAATAAAAAATGCAGAAAATTTGAGTGTTATGTTAGAGACAGTTGTATTAGAGGTTGGTGTACAGAATGTTGTGCAAGTTGTCACAGACAATGCAGCAACATATGTGGCGGCTGGGAGACTATTGCAGGAGAGACATCCATCACTCTTTTGGACTCCTTGTGCAACTCATTGCATTGACCTTCTTTTGGAGGACATAGGCAAAATTGATTGGGTGAGGCCGGTTGTAGAAGATGCAAGATCTATAACGAAGTACATATACAATCACCCTTGGGTTCTGAGCTTGATGAGAGTACACACAAAGGGGAAAGAACTTGTTCGATTTGGTGTCACAAGGTTTGCAACTAACTTCTTGACGTTGCAAAGTATTTCTAGTTTGTTGACACCTTTGAAACAAATGTTTGTGAGTCAAGCATGGCTAGACTCACAATATTCAAAGAAAGCTGACGAAGAGAGGGTTGCAAAGATAGTTTTTGATGATATCTTTGCAAAGAGAGCTATAGAGATCATCAAGGTAATTTCAAACTTCGATTTATATTTCATTCCTTTATTTTAATTTGTTAAATTATAAATATTAAATATATTGTTCTACTTTTCACTTTTTTATTTCATTTCTAATATGTATTGTAACTTGTAAGTTTGCAATCTTATATTTTAATTTGTGTGTAGGTGTCAGAGCCGTTGGTGAGAGTTTTGCATTTGGTTGATGGGGAGCAAAACCCCATGGGGTTTGTATATGAGGCCATGGATAGGGCCAAAGAGTCTATCCAAAACTATTACAGGGGGGATATCGTCAGATATGGTCCCTTTTGGGAGATTATTGATCGGAGGTGGAACAATCAACTCCACCAACCTATTCATGCGCAATGGGTACTACCTCAACCCCAAGTATTTCTACTCGACAGCTTCACAGATGTGAACGGAGAGGTTATGGAGGGCCTTTCAACATGTATTGAGAGGATGATACCGGATGTTGAGACGAGGGACCTCGTCATTTTAGAGTTGCAGAGTTACAAACATGGTAGGGGGAGACTCTTTTCTTCGGTGCTAGCTATTCGAGGGAGAACCACACAGTCACCAGGTAATAAAAATTAGAATGTTTACCAAGTTACTTATTAGTTACATATTTGATTTTATTAATTAATTATAAATTTTTGATTATCTTGTTTGTAGGTTCTTGGTGGGAGGATTGGGGAGGGAATACCCCAAATCTTCAAAAGTTAGCCCTCAGAATTCTATCTCAACCTTGTAGCGCTTCTGGATGTGAACGCAACTGGAGTTTGTTTGAGGCCATTCACACGAAGAAGCGCAACAAGTTGACTCAAAAAAGGCTCAACGACTTGGTTTTGTGTCCTCCCCAAATCTTCAAAAGTTAGCCCTCGTAATTCTATCTCGAACAGTAGTAACGCTTACGGATGTGAACGCAACTGGAATTTGTTTGAGGCCATTCACACGAAGAAGCGCAACAAGTTGACTCAAAAAAGGCTCAACGACTTGGTTTTTGTGCGATACAATCTCGACTTCGCAAAAAAAGTTGAGGCCACATCAAAGGAGCTCATTGATTTGGATGAGATAGATCCATACAGTGAGTGGACTGGGCAAGAAGAGGAAAACCCTGCATTCACAGCGGACGAGATTGCTTCTTTTGAGAGGGAGGCTATGGAGGGAGAAGCACTAGCAGGACTCCGAGGAGATATTGGAGTGGATGACATCTTTGGAGGTGATCTCCAACATGCAGCAGAGGAGCCACCAAAGCACCACCATCTAGTTCTATGATCGAGCAGATTCGCAGCCTTCTAGGAGGAGCGTGGAGACGCAGCCGAGTGTGGGGACTAGTAGAGGCACTAGACCCTCTCCCCAATTTTCTCTAGATTGGGGAAGAGGAAAATGTAATTTATTGTATATTGTAACTTGCATAGATATGAAATTTATGATGATATTTTTCAATGTCAATCATCATAAATTCATATTACTTATCAGCCGGTTGTCGTATTCGCATGATGATGCGATTTTGTATTGTATTTGTATTCAAATCTAATAGAAAACACTTCTCCAACATTTTATGGGCTCATTTGATACATTTTGTAGCTATGTGTTGCTTAAAATTTATGTTTTTTAAAGAAATTTGAGTATTTTTTAAGTTGCCGAGTATTCCCGAGTATTGGCCGAATATTGGCGAGTTTTTGGCGAGTTTTTTTTTTTGGGGGTCTGGCGAGTTTTTGGTTTTGGCAAGTTTTCCTACTATGGAACTTTCAATTAAAGTGAGCACATGTCACTTTCAAAATTAAAAATTAAATATAAACTAGCCAATAAAGCAAGTCACATCAATAAAGTAACCAATGAAATGGTGACACATAGGCAGTCCATAAATGGTGACTTTATTTCTAAGTAATGGGTCACCTTAAATTTCTTTGTATTAAAAAATACTTAATTTAAATCCCTTAAAAATATGCTTTCCACACAATTTTAATGCTCAAAAGGAAATCTGTATATAGAAAAATCACGATCTATTAAAGGGTATTTAATTTTTTTATGATAATTAAGTGGCTCTAGCAACCCCTTAAATTAGAGTTCATGATAACTGGCTTTTATCCCTACTCGCTACCACCTTCGTACACCCTTCAGCGTTGTCCGCAGCCACTGTATGTACAGGCAGCCCTCTGTTGGGTGAATGTCCATCCTCTCTCGCTGTCCTTCCACCGAGTGCCATCATCCTTATAGGTAGACGTATGACCTCATGGAAGCACCATGGGTACAAACATTGTCAGTTGGAAGACATATGGCCTGCTAAAGACCTTGAAAACTTAGCCCTTCAATTGTCATTTTCACCATCAAAGTTAGAGGGTGAGTGATTTTCCAAGAGGAAGACTTTATAAAAATTCAGATTTTGGATTGCAAAGAAGGATAATCAGGTGATCGAGCATAATAGAGCTGCAGCTCTGGCTTCAGGAAGTGGTTATGGTGTAGGGTTCAGAGCACAAAAAAAAATCAAGGGCTTAATCCAGTATCCAAGATTCATCTGCACAAGGGGTTCAACAAGTATTTTGTAATAAATAACTCTTGTTTTATGGAAGCAGTTATGGCTCGAAAGGATAAAAACACTCTTGCCTCAACTGCAGCCCTATCTTCTGCATGGCTAAGGAATGCCCTAGATACGGCATTTGAACAGTTTGAAATGGTTAGGGAAGGCCGCATAACCCCCAAACCACCAATTCAAATTTCTGTAACTGGATGTCCAAGCTCCAAACTGGTAGCCAATGGCAATAAAAACAAGGCTGCCGAACCATCACCAAAAGCACGCGCCACTCTGGAAACAATTACATGGGGAAAATCTTGTGGCCATGGACTCTTGGATATGGTGGGCCAATAAACCTGATAACCACGAGTTGATCGAGAGCTGGGGTGTACTGCATTATGCAAATTCCATACTTTAGTAGCCATGAGTTCGAACCATACTTAAGTGTTGATGGTTTCCAGCTATGACAGGAACAACAAATGCTCATTTGTTCGTAACATGGAATAATAAATAAAAATTACACACAACTAACAACTTTACACAGGTATTTGTACCATCGCATAGACTCTTGGATATAAAACCTGCCAACCAACAAATCACTCAAGTGTAGAAGGATTTTGTAGTACATAAAGTTTGTTGACGAAATTTGTTCTGGAGGAGTTGGTCTATATGTGGGCTAAAGGCCACCACAAACTAGAAAAAAGAATATTTGGCTTTTGAAGAATGGCGGTGTTTGGTGGATGTCATCCGATGTCATTTATTGGGTGCCACTCAGGCATCTGATATTGCAGTATGGACGACGAACCACCTATTGGGCCTAAGGAAAGGCGGAATCTACAATTGGGGGAGGAGTTGTCCATACGTATCCTTGAGTTCCTCTCCATCTTATAGGGTATTTTACACGACACATTGTGTTGTTGGCTTATTTTTGGATGCAGTATATACCCAATCGACTGTGGATGGAAGCTTCACAGTTGATACTTCATATGATCCAACTTGGCCCTCTGTGATTTGTTGGAAACATCTTTGCATCCCCCTCAATGAGTGCATAGACCGCCGAACTTCAGCAAAGAAGAGGAAGGTAACAGTAGAGTAGCCCATTTCAAATGAAGAAGGAGATGGATATGAGACAGACAATAATGAGTAGTTAAAAGGACACATAGAAGGGCTTTACATGCCCACTTTTTTAGACCTTCTGGCTGCACCTGCTAACCTTCCTTCGGTGCCCTTGGCAGTCATTCAATTGCATCCAGGAGATGGGATGCAACAGACAGAGGGGCAGCAGATAGAAAGTTGGTTGCATGAGCTAGGGGACACGGTAAATGTGGATGTAGATGCACAGCTGAGTCCTTTACAGCCCCAAGAGTCCATACGGCCAGCATTGGAAGAAGAACAATCTAGGGCGAACACATAAGTGCACACAACAGGATAAGCAGATACAGAGACAGAGGCCACTGGTTTCTATGTAGGGATTGAGATTATCCCGATATTTTTTCTCAGGCCCAATATTAGCAATCCATATGACACCTTGTCTCAGTTTCTGCATACATTGGGGCCCATGGCAGAGGTTCTTGAGGATATTTCCAGGGTAGTGGGACACCTAGAGGTTGCCAGACCAAATGATACTGGATGAGGCAGCCCATTTTCAAAGGTTCTTACAGGTAGATTGCCATGCACAATTTACACATTTTTTCTTCATCCGGAGATGGCCAAAGAGGAATCTTTTTGAGATGCATGAGAAGTGGATTCCCACACCAGCTACTTCTCATATCACTTTTCCTATGCAGAATGTGCTCGCATCTTTGTGGAATATTGAACATGCCCACAAACACCAATATTGTTGGTCCAGTCATCCATGTGTAAGCAATGTCGGTTGCAAGATGAGGAGAGTATGGAAGGTAAGGTGGCAACCCTAAGCCAGCAGATAGGGGATCAATAGAGTTGCTTTCAGGAGCAACTCTCCCAGCAGACATAGCTCACTCAAACATAGAGCCTGAGGGTGAAAAATGTGAACAAGAGCTCCAATAGGTGAAGGCCAAGCATGGACAAGAGATGGAAGATAGTATGGACGGTGAGGTGGCGACCCTAAGGCAGCGGATAGGGGATCAACAGAGTTGCTTTCTAGTGCAACTCTCCCAACAGACACATCTCACTTAAACACAAAGCCCGAGGGTGTCAGAATGTGAACAAAATCTCCGAGAGGTGAAGGCCAAGCATGAACAAGGGCTCAGTCAGGTACGTGCCAAGTTGCAATTGGCCAAGCAGCAAGTCCTCATTGGTAAAGGCAAGATGCAGGAAGCGGCATGCATGGTGAAGTGTTTCATGTGAACGTGAACTTGTAGCTGCTAAACATCTTCAGTGCCAGACCTTTGAAATTTATTAGCTGCGGGCTGAGCTATGTCAGTTCAAAGGCTGCTCTCTCGAACTCTCCAGCAGGAGAGACAACACATCTACATCCAGGGGTCCTCCTGTACCCCCTCCTGCTTCATCTTCTTAAGATTGTTTTCTATTATTATAGTCAGAAGGGACTCAAACATCTTTCAATGGGGAATAATGTAGAGTGCTAACTTGTCATTTACAAATTACGAATAATTGTAGCCGACGTGTTTTGTTAGCACCTATTTGGCACTTTGTTAGTTTATTTATAAAGCCTTTTTGTAATGTGGGTTGGACGGTTGTGCTAACCAACAACCATTGAGCTTGGTCCTTTGGGTAGCATAGTGACTGTCGGGTTAAGGGAACTTGTATCTGGTCCTCCCCAAACTGCTTGAATAATATATGAACCAATTTTTAATAAATACTAAGCTGCTATTATTTGGATACTCTCACATGGTATGTTATGCAATTACTATTATTGTATATTTCTCGTCGACAGACTGGTATGTCAGTAGACATTATATATACTGCCACGAGAAAACCTCTTCACTTGAAGTGGAATTTTTCACATTCCAAGTCCTATCACTTCATATTCTATTTTTAGATTCTTCATTTCCTACTAAATTTAACTATTGAGGAATTGCCATTTGAATTGTAAACATGTATGGAGAGAACATAGGAGAACTTAATCAGCAAGTAGAAAAAGTCTTGTAGCTTCTCATCTCATCATAGAGATTGCTACTATTTTGTAATATACAGAATAGGGAGTGGTAGGCCCACTTCTCTTCTTAGAGATCACTATCCTCTTTTTGTAATAACATGGGATACATTGCCTTCCTTCTTAGAGATAAATTGTACATACCTCCAGTATTAATGGTCTATTAAATTATTTTATTTAAAATTCACTATCTTTGTATAATTTAATTTCCATTTATTCATGGTGAATTTTGCTACAAGTCAGCAATATTATTTCAGGTTAAATTTGTTGTAAATAAATTGCTTCCGCCTAAAGCACCTTAATTTCCCTCAATTTAGTGTGTTGGCTGCAGGATTTCTGATCCGATCTGGAGCAATTTCAAATCTTTGTTTGTAACCTCTGTAAAATATAATTTTGGATGCTTCTCTCTTGTAATGTTGATGTAGGGTCGATTACAGGGTCATGTTTATAGGTCAAGATCCTAGTGATATTCCTAATTTTAACCCTATGTCCTGGCACTTAGGACTCGTAAGATGTATTGTGAGCCATTGATAAAAGATTGAATGAATTGGAAAAGAAAGACCTATCTAACTAAGACTTTGCTCCTCTTGTAATTCCATGCTTGTTTTGTTCCCAAGTTATCTACCTTAGATTTATTTTCCTGTTATTATTTTGTGATTGTCACCAATTCCAGAGGTTATTTGCCAACATATCAGAACGAGATAAATGCTTTGGCTATCAACTTATTATTGATATTGAAATATTTTTTGGCAAAGTGCAGGGATGCACTGAGAGGCATCCTCTCAGTGGAGGCTGAACCAGCTGAGTTTACATTGGCATTTACTGTAACAGTTCCTTTTCTGCGAAACCTCACTCTTGTTGTTACTAGAGGTTTCTCTCCACCAGCAAGAAAAGGAAGCAGAAGGGCGGTCTCAGAAAAGCTTGAATCAGATGGCTGCTTGAGCAAGAAACTAGTTCTAGAAAAGCTTATATCAGAATCTCAAACAGTTGAGGAACTCTTGATTTGCCTTTTGACTGCTTTCAATTTGTTAGAAGAGGTTTCTTCATCATCAGCTAATAAGCACAAATCTAAATATTCATTTTGAAACTTGCGTCTTGTATAATCCGTGACTTAAGGGTGAAGGTTTCATTAGACACTGGACCGTGTAATTACTACTAAGCAGAGAAATGTTGTACCTGTCTGTATGTGATTTTTTGGAGGAGATAGGGATGGGAGAGATTTATGTGATATTTTGAAGGAGATAGGGATGAGAGAGTTTTTAAAATCCCACTTCATCTTGCCTATAGAAAGTTGTGGGTGTTTGGAATGTTGTGAACCTTTCCAGTTGAATTTTAGGAAGACACGTCTGCTTTATGTTTGGACAATGATGTTCTTTTACCTTTTCAAATCAGAAAACGTTTCTGATATGAACAGGGATTTTGGATTGGCTGATTTTCTATCCTAGTTTTGGAAATAATTACTAGTATTTTACAAAATATTATAATACAAGGAGAGTGGACGTGTGCTTTATCAGATGCACATGCAAACAAAGCACACAATAGTTGGATAGCACATGGATCATTCGGACAAAAACTGGACATGATCATGAAAATGTTCTATGGCTAGTTATAAAATGAATCTTGACATTTGTTAACAAGGTAGGGCATTATAAGCATGCCTACACATTTTGTGAAGTGGCATCTGGTCCCATGTGTCCCCCTAGTGGACCCTCATGGGTTTTCCTTAAGATGTTGTAGCTATATTCTCATGGCACATCTCTTC
Organism: Taxus wallichiana var. yunnanensis; assembly: GCA_018340775.1. NCBI lineage: Eukaryota > Viridiplantae > Streptophyta > Pinopsida > Cupressales > Taxaceae > Taxus > Taxus wallichiana. The sequence goes on along the minus strand of CM031238.1, from coordinate 443,650,399 downwards.
ACCCTCTTATTTGGCCCCATAATGTACAAGAAGCTATTGATTATTTTAAAAGCATCAGATTTCATCATGATCTGTCCTCTTTGATGGTTTCATGTCCTTTGGAAGGAATGTAGTTGATATGGAGTTCTTGATGTAACCATACCATTACGACAAAATTGCTATCTAAAATAGATTAGTTTAGAAATCATCCTTGACTTCTATTGGTGGTTCTCATGACTTGATCCTTGAGAGTAGTTTTCTATGACATGGCTTGTGCTTGATCAGACTATATTCTTGAATGTAAATTCCTGCAAGAGAACATTTATTAAATTGTCGATGGATCACATACTTGTTGGAAATATATGAGTGTTTTGTGGTCCACATACAACATGAAATGTTTCTCAAATATGCAATGTTTAAACTTTTGGATTGATTAAACCATCTTGAGGGCATCTCGCTCCATCCTACCAAGGTTGCTCTTTGGTTAGAACAATAGTTGGGTGGAAAAAAATAAATAAGGCAATGTAAGTCATGACATCCTTCTTTAGAAAGTGTACAACCAATTGAATATTTTGAGGAATCTACATGATATAAAGTTCATTTTTCCATTATGGATAAGCTAAGATAGGTAAAGTTATCGATCACACATTTTAACTGAAAAAGCTATATGTTATTTCTCTGTTTCATATCACAGATTTGATTACCTTGTTTTGGTTTCGTGGATTTGTGATCACATTGGTTATATTGTGGGCAGACTGTTATTATTGTTCTTAATGATATTTGGCCATCTCTAGTTGGCTGTAGTTTGATATGACGACCTTCAATTGACTATTTGATTCATTGATAACACTATTATTGCTGGATATTTTTGATAGCATTAATTACTATAGTGATATTATTTGGTTACACAAATTATCAATACAAAGATTTTAGTTATTATGATTAGTTTCCTATTCATTAAAACATGATGTTTAATACGTCAAGTACAATTGAATCATAGATGCATGGGTTATGTTTTTGGTTCAGATATGTTGGCTTTCTTATTATGGCAATTTATTGATTAGATTTGATTTAGTATAGTTTTATCATAATATTTTATCTTGAGTTCAGTAGTATGCTTTCATTTATATCATGCTTTGATAAATTTATATATAATATGGTTTGCTTTCTCCTATTCTTGTATTGTTAATGTCTCTGTGATTGTAGGTATGACGGTAGTCGAGGAATAACATGGACCGAACTAGTTTCATTGCTACTAGGATATATTGCAAAGAGTAAGGACACCATGGAAAGTAGAAATTGTAAGTAATGTAATTGTAACCAATCCTAGAGAGCCTTGTCGGCTTGGTCCGTCTCTTAGTCTTTATGACATTCTTGTTTGTCAATGAGTTGGCAAAGTGTTACATCTTGTTGTTTGCTATTCTACATTCCTTGGCACGAACATTTATTGAGTAATTATAGTTGAATAATTTTGACAAGGCAATGAAAAGCCTCGTTAATCTTTACCTAGTTTGTGCTTAGCAATTGGTATGAACTTGGAAGTATTGACCAAAGGTCTTTGGCTGCTAAAGTCACCAAGGCCACCTTTGCTTAGAGTTGACTTTTGAATTACAACCTACTTTGAGCACGTGGGAGCATGGGGTAATAAGAACGGAACATTATAGTTTCAACTCACATTTACCTTACTATGACAACCAACATGAAAGCATGTCCTTGTGAAGTTGAATGGAAAAACCATTAGCAAAATGGTTAATCGGTTTATATAGAAATGATCGCGAGGTTGTAACTCATAATTAATAGGGTTTTTAACACTACTTAATCCATAATCAAAAATGTGCTTGAAAGGAGAAGAAGGGCCATGGAGGAGATTAGGTGGTGGGTGGGGAGCTCTAGCTGATTTGCACTCGACGAGTCGAATAGACTTCATGATTTAGCGATATGGTTTCATGGGTAGATTGGATTTGTAAACAACCGGACTAGTGATTATATTAAGCTAATAAGTTGGTTTAATATCATGCATTGACTATGCACACGACCTTAGGTATAATGTTGGCCAATTAAAATAGTGAGGGGTAAAAGTTGTTAGGTTCACATATTAGTTATTATTACTAAAAATAAGGCCTCTCAACAAAGTTCAATACCTTTCAATAGTCAAATTGTATTTTTAGATTAATTAGCTTCATTAACATGTCTTATCCTTGAGTTAGAAACAAACATATGATTGATTGGTTGCCCTTGGATCTCATGATCCTCCACCATAAATTATCTAGGTTGACTAAAATCCTAATCTTTCTTATGACAAGGTTATATTTTACTTGTTTTTCTTTGTTTTTTTCGTTTTCTTTTTTCGGAGTTGAGGATTGGAACTCCAATGGAGGCACTCAAAATTTAGGGCATGGGTGTATATACACCTATTCTATTTTATTTATGTAATCTATTTCCCTCATTTTATTCGGTATGAGAGGAGTAAAAATATTTCCATACACAGTATATACACACACATATATGTATATATTTATACATTATATATATACATATATATGTATGTGTATATGTTTATTTATTTATATTGTTTCATATATTGACCTCGGCGTGCGTGTGTACACACACGCACCGACTTTCAAAGGAAAGGGCCCTCGGGGCTGCGTGTAGGGTTTAGGTGGGCGGTGCCACAATAAACATTAATGGGGCCATGAGCTAGAATATGGTCATGTTGCCCCATATACTTTTTTTTGAATGTTACAAATGTGGTGGTGGGGAATGACAAACCCTTTACTCCCACCCCACTTGACCTTTTTAATTGGTTTTTACATGGGCGAGGTAGGGTCGTGCCTTGCCCATCTTAATTTGCATTATTATTATTATCATCTAAAACCAATCCCTTCGCGGCATATATATAGTTTCTTTTACGTTTCTTTGGTTTTATTTTGAGAGAGAGAGAGGGAGTGCATGAAAAATGACAAGAATGTGTTATTATGAAAGTTGATTAGACTAGCTTCATATGTAGATATAAGTGCAATTTTATTGTATAATAACATATGAGAAAAAAGGACTAACTTTATAATTACGGGTATCCTACTAAGCATGTAGATGGAATGGTTAACATTAAATGTCTTGTGGCTATATACTTAAAAGTGTTCTTCCTTTCCATGAGCATAAATACATACAATTAAGTTCTATATTACTTGCAACAATTTTTATCCACTTGTTTAAAACATTTTCAAGCACTACCATAACATTCCAACACCCCTTTTGTAACGAGAAACTCATTTTCCTTTTGACACTCAAGGACTTTCATTTCACTTATTGTACTATGTCAACACCTAGAGAGAGAGAGAGATGGTCACTAGCAAATTCCTAAGGTCTAATTCCAAGCTTGGGTGACTCGTGTTGTCAAGTGAACCCCATGCGAGTTACTCCCCCTTCACCTATATATATATGATTTGATGACACCTTTTGTACATGTTTGCCACCTACACACTCAACATACATGCTCAAATAATATGTAGAAATTAAATCTATCTACACATCCAAAATACACTTCATACACCCATTTAACTCACTCAAAAAAAAATTCAAAACACATTTCACTACATATCCATCAAAATCATCATTCGAATATACTAAATAATACAAATAAATTCATTATTCTAAATGCATCAAATTGCTTGCATTGCTTTATATGTTGTTTATATTTTCATCATTTAATTACATTCAACATTTAAAAATCATGCACATCCAATTCCAGCAAATCAAACCAATTTAATTTGTTTATATCAATATCTTCCATTTATTTAAACAATCAAATTACGACACAATAGCTTGCTCCCTTCATGATTCTCTCGAGCTTATAATATCTAATTAACTATAAATGTTTACAAATTAATCTCAACTCTTAAATTTCCTAATCAATAATGTTTCCCAATTACACCATTTGTTTTATATGTTACTTTCAAGTCACCTTATATTTGACTCAACCATACTCCCAATATAAATTATTTTATTACCATTGTAATACTATTATGATTTAGTACAAGAAATTTAGTCAAATAATTCACACATCCATTATCCTTGTTTTTATATTGCTTCCGATAACACGCACACAGATCCACATTATTCCCATTTGAAATAAAATAGCCATACCTATATAATGACAATATTGTTTTTACATCTCGAGGTAGTTCTTTGGACACAATCCAACTTAGGCGCCATGTGCCAAATGAAACATAGTAATAAGGAGTATGGAAAAAATCTCTTGTACTAATCTAATTGGGTTTGAACATTGCCACAAAAAATGAGTATTACACATTGAATGTGTATTTATTTTAATAAATGCAAATTCCTTAAAATGACGTAGGCACCAATTACTGAGGTGACCATGAATAGGTCAAGGATTAAAGGAAGGGTTCAAATGCTCCTCTTGTAGCATGTGCCTTAACTAACGGATTTGTTAAAAATTATTGAATTGAGTTGTAAATATGGGTTTATTTACTTTGATCATATTGTTTGTGATATTATGTTTGTTTGCTAATACAAAAGAGATTGATTTCTCCACAACTTGTGAATTTTGTTATGAGATTAAGAATGAGTCAAGGTTATGTTGGGGTTAATTCCAATCTAAAAGATACTAGGAAGTGATATAAAGAATTTATTAGGCTTGGTTCCAAACTAATTAAGTGCTACTTGCTTACTTCATTACTATTCATGTTGTAGTGCATCTTTATAGCCTAAGATTGATGGATGGGGGTGGTGAGGTCCTTTGTTGGAGGACATATACTAGTTGTTCCCATATTTTTCTTGGAAAATACATTCATGACATTATCCAAAGATTTTAGTATAATTTTTCCATCTATCCAAGGAGTGGGTTTTAGACTTTGTTTGTAAGTGTTCTACTTATTAGCATTGGTGTTTCTTGTTGAATCAAGTGGTAATGAAAGTTGAGTTTTATAGTTGTTATACCATTCTTATAGGTACCTATAGCTTTCAATCGACATTTATTTTAATAGTTGTATGCTTTGGAAAGATTCCATTTTGAAGTTGTAGAATCGTGTGTGATCAAATTATATACATATGTTTAATCAATATGATGGTTTCATCAGATTCTTGAGCTTGTCATCAACCAGGATTTTGTTATTGTTTATATTATAGAAACTAAATCCTAGTCAAAATAATTTTGTTATGACATGTGATGTAACTATTCATAGGGTTGTAGTTGAATATTATAGAAACCCTTATATTATAAGGGTCAAGACTTGTTTCAATACATTTGTTAGCTCATGGGTAACCATGTTTCATTGGTTTCAATTATTTTATGAATAAAATGTTAGTGTATGCATGTTAAAGAACTAAAGCTAATCTAATAAAGGATTTAACACCAAGTAAATCCTAGCTTAATTATTTAATCAAATACATCAAGATAAAAATGAAAAAAAGCTAATAAACTTGCATAAACGTTAAACCTCCTTTCATAATTAGATGCACTTTGCATATGTAGATACTTCCTTCTAAGTCAAACAAAAGCCATGTACAATCAAAAATGTTACTAAAGGGAAGAGATCTCCTCAAAATGGCCTAAAGGTCCTTGTTTGAATCTTCTCTTACTAACTTTAGCAAGTAAGGGGGTTTCTCAATTTGGAAAGCCTTCCTATAATAGAAATGCTCTCTTGAATAAAATGTATATGATTCTAAAAGTGTAAAGGTTTCTAGTGTTGGCATTGTGTTTTCATTGATGTCAAAGTGTGATGATATCATTGATATCTGAGGTATCATTGATGTCAAATGAAGTAAGAAGCATGAAGGTTGATTGGTAGTTTCCTTCATTGTTGACATGTCATATTGAGATGGCATGATGTTTTGTGGTGTCTTGAATAGTTGGAGTGTCTTGCTTAGGTATTACGGTTCTGTGATAATGTTGTAATGAAGTCATGAAGTGTGTTGAATGTTGTTATAGATTGACAAGAGTCATAAGATAGTCGAGCATATTAAAGATGTTTGGTTGTGAGGCCTATCCAACTTTCATGAAGGGGAAGATATGTCATGGTGGTTATTTGGTATGTAACAATTGGTTGAGCTTGGAGAGCATGAGAATGAGGTTTAGAATGCATGAGTAGAGGTATGCATGTTAGTTGGAACAAGAAGACCAAGGTGTAGAAGAGCCAATTAAAGAAAACAAAGTGTTGTTTGTTATTTTGGTGTCTCATACAAAATGCTTCAAGTTTGTCGAAGTTTGTTGGAATGGTTCGAGTTTGTCTGATGTTTGTGGTTTGTTGTGGTATGGGAACAACAACATTGGCTAAATAATGTAATACATCCTTCAGAGTCTTCCCTGAGTTTTCTTGAAGTTTGTTCAAGTTTGTTCTATGTGCTTCAAAGTTTAAACTAAATGCTTTAGAGTTTGTTCGAATGCTTCTGAGTTTTTCCAAAGACTATGGTTTCCTGTAATCTAGGACCTTCATGGGCCGAAAAATTGCAATGTATTTACGTGTTCTTTGGTTTAGTTTATGTAATCATGTTTGGCAGAGACCTTCAAAGGATTTGAAATCAAATTTTCGATTTTCTTGTTCTTAGGTGACAATCTATGGTTTGGCACTAAATTGTTCCATATGTTCTCTACCCGGCCTAAGTTACTGAATGTCTAAAGGATATGTTTATGACCCTTAAGTCATGTTGCAGTTGTATACATGTTTTGGTTGCATAATTGTGTGCTTTGATGGTGTTTGAGCTTCATGTTTGAAGATTGGGTTTTAGCAGTTTTGTGCATCTTTAGGTGACACAGGTGCGAGAGGTGTTCTTAGGCTTATACAATCCAAGAGGTGGTGTTGCAAGTAGTTGATGATGATCATGAGGTCATGATATTTCTATCCATATGCCATTTGTGCATGGTTGAAATGATTTGGTGTTAGTTTGAGCCTCATCATTGAGGATTGGTTTTGTAGGTCATAGACCTAGTGAGGACACTGGTTGCTTCATTGCATGAGATAATGATGCAACATGATTCAAGATTGATGCGAGGTTTCTTGAAGTCTTAGACTACATGTCTAAGTGGTTTCAATTGTTTGGAGAAGTGCATGGTTGCTCAAGATCACTCATCCTTGGCGAGTTACAAGTTTTGGCCTATTAGGCCTTATAAGGTCTTAATGTGGGTTTTGAGTGTGTAGGTGTTATTTTTGACCTATATGGCATTTTGTAGAATGTATTTAGGATGTTATTAACGTTTTAATAATTTATTTTTCCTATGATGGCCGACCTATGGGTATTAGGATCATAAGCCATGTATATAAGCAAGTTGTGTGGCTCATTCGAGTCAGTTGAGGTTGTGGAGAAAAAGTGTGAACTAGGAGGATGTTTGAAGGTGGTCTTTGTGACCTTGTTGAGAGGAAATGATGTTGTAATGTTGTTCTAGAGAGAGATTAGGTATGGGCGAGTTAGGGTGGATGTGGAAATCAACTTGAAGGAAGAAGTTCTTGAGCGTGGAGGCTAGAGAGGTGTTTTAGGAGAGATAAGAAAAGAGTGAGGTTCATTGAATCATCATCGGTTGAGTGAGAAAAATTTCAAATATGGAAAACATTTCGAGATGGATTTTGTTGGTCTTGAGTCATCTAGGGGTTGGTTCCTCCTTGTAGGGTTGGTGTTGTAGTCGCCAAATCATTGCACCCTCTCGAATGGCTAGAATGTGAACAAGATGTTCGGTGTGATTGGGACACATGGGATCACCTCTCAAGCTATGGGACTTGGGCTCGAGGTGAACCTCGAAGAAGGCCAACTTCCTCTTCCTAAACTAAGTGTTGTACTACTCCTAGTGTAATAAAATGGCTATCTAGTCCTATGCTAACATTTTCATGGGTTTTAGGGAAAGAGATTTGCAGAAATGAAACTATACTAGGGATGGTGATGCACCAAATAAAGGGTGTTTGCCAGACTCAGGAAGGGTTAATTTGAAGAGGGTGTGTCCACCACAAGACAACTTCACCTACTACGACTTAGAGAGGGTATAGAATACCACAGACTAGGAAACATGTGTTCCCTTTGTTAAACTCGATCAGAAAAACAAGTTATCAGTTTTCTAGTGAAGGATGAACTTGAGAAGGGTGAAGCACCAAAATCAACCGCATGTAACGCTCCACCACTTGATAAGCACAGAACTCCAAGAACTGTAATAGAAACGTGAACTTGCACAGTGTACCTGCAAGCATGAGAAAAGGCACAAAGAAGTATAGAAGGATGAAAGGACCGAGATTAGTCACAAAACACACACTTTTATTGCTTCAATAACGTGCACAATGCATCATACATTTAGAAGAGGCAATGGTTGCCATTACAGTCTTGGAAAAGAGGCTTGAAAGTTCCCTCAACATACAAGGACAACTTGCAGAAGAGAGAGGACTCTTGAAAAATTGCACTTGCCTAAGATGTCTAACTTTCCAACCTATCTGACATGTTGGAACCCTTTGGAATGAGCTTCCAACTTACATTTATAGAAGAAGTTGTGAGAGAGGAGAGAAGAAGTCATAAATTCCTTCCTAAATTGAAGGTACATGATGTATTTATTACGATTGGTTGGACCACTTTAGAAGGTTCCATGTGTCATTAATACCTAGTTGACCTAGTTCTCCTTAATTAATTAAAATAATATTTTTTTAATAATAATAATAATAAATATTATTAGTAAAATATTTAAATAAAAATATTAAATTAATTTTTTAAAAATAACGATGAGACCCCTCCTGTTTGACTAGTTTGACTTGAAGAAAGTGGGAGGTCCATGTGAATGAGTCAAAAATAACTCAACTCGGTGGTTGGCTGCCGAGCCAACTCACCAAGTTGGGCTCGAGCTCCTCTTTCCATCACATTGTCCCGACTTCATGAGTCCATCGAGTCCCTTGCATTAAGCGCCTCTTGATCGACTCGGTCGTGCAACGTGGCTCCTTAACCACTTTCAATGCTCAACATGCTGAGCTCCCAAAATGAGCTCTCCACCAAGCTCTTCCTAAGCCTACCGAGCTCCGTTCCCACCAAGCTCCGTTTGGCCTGGCTGAAATGGTTCAAGCTCTTCATATTCCTTGTCAGCTTGCTGCTCCACGAGCTACCTTCCTCTCCAACTCGGCGAGCTTATCATGTCTACATGGGCTCATTGTTGAGTTCCGCGTTGATGTCGTCAACCTCCATTCTTGTCTTGACTGACTCACTAAGTGGTTACCAAGCTCTCTATGCTTTATCTTCCATGCATGTGTAGCTCGCGACTTGGCTCTACGAGCCCTGAGTGCTTTCACCGCTGAATAACTCTCCATTGAGACTTGTTTATTCTTATCGAGTTCCATCCCTCCAAATCGACGAGCTTCACCTGAGTTTTACGAAGTTCTACGCATTGATTAGAGTTGCCCTCGTCACAAGCTATATCCACATGCTCTCTCGCGGAATCATCGAGTCCCTCCATTTGACCGAGCTACTCGTTGAATCGATCTTACTATTGAATTTGCATGAGCTCCTTTGGTATTGAGCGCCCTCACTTGTATGGAAAGTCAAGCTCCATCTTTAACGGCTCACCACAGCGGCTCTTAACTATGCACCGAGGTGGTTCTCCACCACCGCGATCGAGCCGACGATGATCTCAAATGACTCGAGCTCTACCCTTCTTCTCCTAGCTTGTTGACACCAGCGATCTCTCCGCACAGCTTGATCTCACATTTGTTTGGCTCGGGAACTCTCTTCAGCAGGATTTCACCAATCCGAGCTCCTCGCATCGAGCTCCCAAAATGAGCTTTCCACCGATATTCTTCCATCTATTGGTTTACGTGGTTCTAACTCGGTCACCCGAGTTGTCTCGAGCTCGTCCTCCTATGTAGGCTCGCCATCTCAGAACTCAACGCTGAATAATTTGTGCATGGTTAACATTCATCCTTTTTATGTATACGAGCTCCACGCACCGACTCGATCAAGTGACCCTGAGTTCCTCCATACATAAATTCTAGCTCATCCGAGCTAATAGAGGTTTAGACTCACTATGCATGGTGATAGCTCATTGAGACTGTGTTGACGTTCACTTGCCTATGCCACGCCCTATGATGATTGACCTACATAGACTGATATCCTCGCAATCGATTCACTCAAGCCATCGTGACTGCAAGAAATTCACTTGGCATCGGGCTTTTCTTTTATTCGGTGGGCTTCTTGAGCTAATCTCTACTCTGCATTTTTCTCTAATGACAATTCTCGCGATCTCAAGCCCTCAAGGACTAAACTCTGCACCGCCTCTGCGAATATTGCCCTTCTTTACATGGTGATATGACTCCGTCATGCTTCGTATGTACGGGCCCGGAACTAAATCCTTTTTAAGTGGTAGTTCCCCTATGACTCGCTCGCACTACCAACCATCTCATCAACCCGAAAGGTAACTCGGCAACTTGCCTGAATCTCGGCCATAGACTCGGGATCTTCATTAGCACGTTCAGTTTGTGGAAGTTCTCCTTTGGCTTGCCAAGTAATTATTCCCAGTTGGCGATGCTTCTCATGATTCCCGCATCCTTGGAATTTTAAGTCTCGGAACCCCAAGACTATCTTGCCATCACGACATGGCTTCCTTATCATGAAAACCCGCAGGCCTGAGATGGGGACTCCGGAATTTTGGAGCCATTTTACCAACATTCTAACCTGGCACGATGGCTCACAATCTCCACTTTTCCACCAACTCATCACGCTTTTGCGAATTCACCACCGAGCTCCCTCGAGCTATCCATCAAGTTGTTCTTTACCGGTCAACTCGCGTGTTCCTAACCGAATCGACCCGACACAAGCTCCTCACGAAGTCAAAAATTGACCCAACATCAAGTCTTCTAACATCGAGTTTTGAGCTTATACGAAACACATTCACCGTTTAATCCAACCAGGCCCACGTTCGGTGCATTGATCTCGGCCATGAATCTCCTGAGCCACTTGAAAAGGTCGGTTTATAACACATACGCCTTACCTCACCCTTCACCTATGAGCTCGGCCTTTGCAAACTTAGTTTTGATGTCTTCTGCAAACTTGCTCAGCCTTCTTAATGGCCACGACATGTTCCCAAGATCTCTCTGCGAACCTGAGCCAATTGGATTCATCAAACGATGTGTCCTTCCTCGCTTAGGTGATTTAGACGATTCAAGCTACAAATGAGCCCCACATATCTCAATCTCCTTTTCATCTCCAGGGCTCGCATTTCATTCGCTTCGCCATTGTTTTCCCAAGCTTCCAGTCGAGCTCACTATTTATTTCGTGAGTCCCATGTTTTATTCCCATCGGCCGCTGGGTTGAACTCTTTCACGCTGCTCGTTATGCTTGCTTTGAGTTTCCTTAACTTGCCAAATGTTCACGCAATCTCTCTATTAGAGCTTTTCCATTTGCAATGCCCTGGATCTCACCTAAATCACCATGAATTTCTGAAATACTGCATGAACTCGACTGAGCTCAAGTTGTTCATTCTGAATAGCTTCATGTCGAGCTAAGAATATAGACTTGGCTTTACCAAACATCTTTCCCATGATTAGCCAATAGCTCGACTCGGTTCCATTCTCTGCAAACTGAAATGAGTTTCACCGAGAAACTATGCATCCATCTGATGAGCCCGAGTCACCATGATGTTGATTGAGCTCCTTTACAAATCTGTGTATTCACCGACCTGAGGAACTCATCGAGCTCCACTCTGCATGGTTCCTATATGTAGATTTAACAACCAAAATGAGCTCGGTGAGAGCTTGCTTTATGCAACTCACACTAACACATGCCTACCGGGCTCACCGAGAAGCTTAGTGAGCTGCTTTTAGCTTGGGCTCATATGTGGCTTGTGTTGACAAATTTTTAAATCTTGCATTGACCCTTCTTAAAATTTTGAACCTTTTTATGAAAAAGTGGACCATGGAAGTGTGATAAGACACCTGAACATTTGTATGTCACTTTTAACCGTGTTTTGCTCAAGTTGGGTAGGTGTGGGCCCTCCATAGGCAATTTCTTTGTTCTGAGTGAAACTTGAGCTTTCAGGACTAGGGAAAGATAAGAACAATCCAAGATGATCATAAACACCTCTTAAAGCTTGAAATTATCCCGATAACCCCAGAATCTTTACGGAAGAATTTTCGGTCTCAGGATATTATCCTATTGTCCATTTTTGCCCTGGGGGCAAAAATGGATAGTATTTTTAGCGAAGCCTTAGGGATGCTTGCCTACTAAGCATGATTCCAGTAGCCTTAAGTCATCCATTGGGCATGGAGTCAATATTGGAATCTTGAAAGTGATTTGATCTTTTGTGATATATCTTGAAGTCTCCTTGAGCATTTCGATCTTGGACCTCCTGGAATGCTAAGCATGAAGTATATTGAATCTGTTGAATGCTTGACATCTATGGAACACTGCATAATTTTGAATGAGGCAGATCATGAAACTCTTATGGAAACCTTGAACCTTCCTTCTCCTTGACACCTTCCAATAATGCATTGTGCAATAACAACACAAAACACAACAACGAGGAAAACAAAAGAACACACAATAACAATGTGCATAAGCACTTGGAGGAAAACACCTAACTAAACTATACAGGGGGTGGAATGATCTCAAAATCAAGCTTTAAGATGTATCTCATTCACATGAATGGGAAGTTCTTCTCCATTGATCCTGGATAGACGAAATGAATTTACCTCTTTGCAACTCGTGATGATGTATGGCCCACTCCAAGGAGCGTCAAACTTGGCATGCGTATGGTTTGGCCTTGTCTTCATCCCTGTTTGAGGACTAAGTCTCCGTGATCTTGAAAATGTCCATCGACGCCTTCTTGTCAAAATATTTCTTAACTTGAGCCTGATGTTGCTCCAAAGTCTTCATAGCCTTGTTTTGTACTTCCTCTAACTCCATGAGTTCAGCAAACCTGACTATTAAAGGATCACTCTCCATAACTTCAAGTTAATGAGCTAACTCCAAAGAAGGTAACTCCAAGGAGAGCGTAAGTTTTGCTTCCCTTCCATATACAAGAACGAAAGGAGAATTCCTTATGGCCCTTTTAGGTGTGATATGATATGCCCATAAGGCGGTCTTAAGTTGTGTATGTCAAGTCCTCTTGTTAGTTTCCATCGTGCGCTTAATAATCCTTATGAGGTTTTTGTTACTAGACTCAGCCAATCTGTTTCCTTGCAGATAGTAATTAGACGAAGTCTTGAGGTAGACCCCATTTTTAACAGCCCATTCTCTCAATTTCATACCAAGAAAAGCCATCATGTTGTCTGAAATGACTATAAAAGGAAAACCGAACCTTGTCATTATACCTTCTAAGAAATCAAGAACTACCTTTTCATTGCTCTCTTTCAATGCTATTGCCTCTGTCCATCGAGTAAAATAGTCTATTGCAGTAAGGACCCATTTATGTCCATCATTAGATGGAGGATTAATCATTCGATGAAGTCCAACCCCCATTGAACAAAGGGTTGATCCACTTGAATTGGATGCAGCGGAAGAGCTGTCAACTTCTGCTTGCCCGTGAAAAAGGCACATTCCTTACATTTCCTTACCCAGAGATGGGCATCTTTGAAAAAATCGGCCAATAGTAACCGACTCACATGATCTTAGTAGCAGTTGTTCATGTAGAGTAATGTCCTCTAGATAGGCCATTATGAAACTCTTCTAGTATCTTACTTACCTGTTCCGGTCCTACGCACCGAAGGAGGACACCGTTCAAATCCTTTTGAAAGAGAACGTTATCTACCAAAACATATGGAATAGATTGAAGATGGAAATTTCATCTTTGGTTTTTATCCATGTTCATAGGAAATACTCCTGAGAAGAGGAAATTATTCATTTTGGATAACCAATCAAGTTGCCCATCACTCTCATCAGTGTTTAGGAGCGCCGCATCCTTGTCTCCTTTTGATTCCATGTCTTCAGGAAGTTGTTAACACAAACCTTTACCTATGACAAGTTTGGTAACCTTGATATGCACATCATACTCCATCACCTTCATGATCCATCCAACACGCTTTTCGTTCATCTCTTTGTTTAGCAAAAACTCCTTGACACCTAGATGAGACACCATCAAATGAATTTTATTGTTGGACAACATGTGCTTGAATTTATTCAAATCTCGAATAACCACAAAGACTTGTTTTTCAAGGAATGAGTATAAGAGCTCGGAGTATTTGATGGAATGACTAAAGAAAGCAATTGGCTGCTCCATCTTATCATCACTTTTCTGGGTAAGGATCCTTGAAATGCTCTCTTGACTTGCAAAAGCATAAAGGATAAAGTCTTTATCAAACATGGGGTTCACTAGCATGGGAGCTTGAGAAATTTCCGTTTTGATGGCTTCAAAGCTTTCTCATCCTTCCTTTGTCCATGATAATGGCATGTTTTTCTTTAGCATGGCTGTCAGTGGTTTAGCCAATGTCGTGAATTGAGGGATGAATCTCTGTACAAAGTTTATGGTTCCTAGAAAACTCTGGATGCCATTCCTATGACTTGGGAGAGATAAGGACATAATCAAACAAATCATGGCTAGATCGATTGATAGTCCTTCCGATGAAACAACATGCCCCAACAACTTTCCCTTGTGCACTACAAAAATACACTTCTTTGGATTAAGTGAAACCCTGAATTCCCTACACCTTTGGAAAAACTTCCTCAGATGTGTGATGTGATCTTCTACATTCTTAGAATATACGTTATGTCATCTATGTTAAACAAGATGATATCGTTTATCAGTCATTTAAACGCCATGTCCATGGATCTTTGGAAAGTAGCCCCGGCGTTGGACAATCTGAATGACATTTTGCTATAGGCATATGTTCCCCACTTGGTAGTGAAAACCATTTTGAATTGGTTGGATTCTTGGAAGATAATTTGATTGTAACCCGAATATCCATCGAGCAAATAAAATCTTTGAGCTCTTGCCACTGTTTGAAGAATTTTCTCCATTGACGGGAGAGGATAATGGTATTTCAACGAGGCACGGTTCAAATCCCTAAAATCTACGCACAACCGAATCTCTCTGTTCTTCTTCCTTACGGGCATCGATTGGCTACCCAAGAGGAGTGCTTGATGGGAAAAATAATACATGCTTCGATGAGTTTGGTTAGCTCTTTTCTCATTATTAGCTTGATTTTGGGATTAATGTGCCTTTATTTCGTTCGCGAATTGGCTTAGTATTAGGATCCATTTTGATGGTATGTTGTGCTAGACTTGGATCAAAACCACGCAGGTATTTATAGCTCCACGCAAAAATGTCGTGATACTCTTGACAAAGTTTTATGAAAGCTTCTTTCTCTTTGAAGTACACACTTTTCCAATCTTCAGAAACTTCTCATGCGCTACCTCGACTTCCTCAAAATCTTCTTCTTTGACCACCATGTTAGAGATTTGTCTTTTGGCTTGATCATTTGAATTGAAAATGGATTCCAGAGTAACTAAGCCTTTTGGTAGTTTGTTGCTTTTCAATTGTATAATTTTATCACCATATAACTCTTGCAACCTATCCTGATTTCTTGCAAAGCAAACTCCACCTTTCCTTGTAGTTAAAGGACAATTTGTTTGTCACTATCGAACATTTTCCACTACTCACATTATCAAGGATTCGGGTCAAACCACCATTTTGACAAATTTCTACCCTTCTTTCATGATATCAACAGGTATGTCGTATTGCGAGCCAATTGTAGCAAGCCTATCAACATCTTGATTTTGATTTCTAGGAACCACATGGATTCCAAAAGCTTCAAAATCTTCAATCAAGTCCCAAACTCGGTTCTTGTATGATCTTAAAAGATCATTCTTGGATGCACTGCATGTCGTCACTTGATGAACAACTAACTCATTGTCTCCAAAAATAGTCAAGGCTTTGATCCCCTTCTTTTGGGCTAGTTGAATTCCTTGTACAAGGGCCTCATATTCAACAACATTGTTAGTGCAACTGAATTGCAATCGAGAAAGATGAGAAGTACTTATCTCCCTTTGATAAATTAACATAACACTAGCACTAGATCCATTCTTACTTCTCGAGCCATCGAAGAACAATTGCCATAGTCCTTCCGAATTGCTTGGTGTTTTGACAAGTTGCGGTATGATCGTATCTTCTTCATGAATGCAGTATGTACCCAATCCTGTTTCTTCCAAAAGTAGCAAACTAGCTTCTTCTTCTACCAACACATCAGCATAGGGATCATATTGATGATCTCCACTTACTTCATCTAGCATAGTATCGGGGACTTCTTCAATGAGAGTGGTCGGTTCATGATCAACATCTTCTTCTTCCGGATCTTTGATGGTGTAATTCCCATTTATAGGACTAGCAGTGTAGGGTTCTACATGATTATGGAAAATTGGTTCCGCCCTTATAGTCACTTTGGTTCCGTATCAATTCCTGAGAATCATATGTGACCAATCGATTGATAGATAACCGCCCATTTTGGCAGTGAAATATCTTGATTGGCAGATGACGAAGAGAGGAGGAAGATCAATGACTGATATGTCTTGGGTGAATGAAAAACTTGGGCATGCATGGATGGTAAGTTGAAGTCCTTTGATAACTCCAATAGTCTTAACAATTGTGTCATCCAGCTGAACAAATCCTCTTGCAACCGGTACATATTGTATGCCTAGTACATCTGTAATTTGTTTGGGCATGACTGAGCTACTGGCACCAGAATTGATCATGCAATTATGCACCAAGTGGTTGCCAATGATCAAAGAAATATAGAATGGCGAGTAGTTTGTTGGCTTTAGGAATACTTTTCCCTTGGTTGACACAAACTCATAGCAGTTGCTGCTCCATGACCTGACGATCCGTTAGTTGTACCAAAACTATTTAGAGCCTCTCACAAAAAATTTCTTTGAGAAGGAATTGAGAGTGTGTCCCACATAGTAACGCTCATATTGGTTTTCTTCATCTGTTCTAAATACTGTATTTGAAGGGAATTGCTCCAAATTTTCTGACATTTATTTGGGCGTTAGGATCCTCTTTTAGAAAGTGCTTGTTGGGTACTGTGATGCCTCTGAGAACCTTCTTTCCTCGCAACTTGGCTAACAAGTGTTTTTGGCGGTTTCTTTCCCGCATCTTTATCAACCGCCGCTTGTGTCTGAGGTTGTGAAGTGGATGCTTGATCAGCTTTGGAAGGTTGAGGTTCCATTGCTCTCTTCTTGGAATGAGTGTTTTCCGCCACTGATGAGGAATCTGTATTCAACCCGTAAAAATCTTCTGCTTTCAGTTTAGCAAAGTGGTTTCTTTAGGTGCATGCGATTGATCTGTTGTTTCTTGTGTAGATGTGTTTTCTGTTAGCTTAGAAGGGGTAGATACACTTTGAACCATAAGGGCCTAGCCAAGAAATCCATTGGGACAAATATTTTTATTGTGGGGTTGAGAACAAGGGTAACACCATTCGTAGTCTTGAACTAGATTATTCTAGACATGTACAATGGCTCTAGATGAGCTAGTAGCAAGAGGGTTCGAAAGTTCAAAGGCCTGACATTCGTAGCTTGATTTGTAGCTTGATTTTTGGTAGACTCTTCACTTGAAAAGGAGGACGGTTAGCCTGATGTTGCTGATTTTGTGGCTAATTTGGACGATTGTATTAAAATTGTTGCCTCTTGAGTGCAACGAGCTCGTTTCCAAAAGTTTACAGTAATGACTTGACTTCAAATAGATCATTTGAAGAGGTAGGGCAAACTGAGCTGGTTGATTAGAGGCTACTAGAATAGGAGTGATGATAGGCTAATTGTTTGTAAGATCCAGAGACAACGGCATTGGTGGTCGTGGAGCTATCTTTCCAGCCTAAATCAAGGAATTTTCGCTCTTATGGCAATGTCATAGGCATCAGGTAATGTATCCCCTCCCATGGACTGGATCATAATTGCTACATCGCTATTCAAGGCTCGCAAATAGTACAAGAAAGCATTATGTGAAGAAGTTTTTATGAGTGTCAGAATCCTATTCCAGATCACGTGGAATCGAAGTTGAAATCACTCATATATTCTTAGGGAGCTCTCTTCATGGTAGTGAGCTATTCCAAAAGTGATAGGTGATCACTCTTGTCTTCAAACTATTTACATATTTTTCTCCTAACTTGTCCCAAGTGGTTATACTGCCAACACTTAACCCTCGAAACCATTGAAGTGTTTTTCCTTGAAAGAGGTAGCAAGAAGTCTAACCGCAACGTTGTCCTCCGTGATATTATGTTATATGCACAAATGTTGGCTACATCAAGAATATGTTCCACTGGAGTAATGTGAGTTTCCCCTGTGTAAAAGGGTAAAATTTTGAGTGCCACAACAAGTATAGGGTCACGTTGAGCCAATAGAAGAGGAATGCTTGCATTGAAAGGGGGAAAAACTTGGTTTCATGTCATAGCAACAAGAGGTTGATTGTTCCTTGGTGGAGGAAACCTTCCATATGGAGGAGTTGAATGACCCCTATGAGGTAGAGTTGCAACTGGTGATGTTGAAACACCTCTTCTTCTTCTCTTTGGAGGAGACAAGGAAATTTTGATATGTTGATAATTTCCTTGATTTGAAAAAGCTCTTATTTGAATTCTTTGAATAAGTTAACGCACTGAAATTTGGAATCCAGAGATATAGATTCATCAGGTACTTTGACTTTTGTAAGTGAGAAGAGAAGTACCAACTCTCTCGTCCCACCAGTGTGTGCAAAAATTGTTGTCTCCAAATCACAACACCCTCCAAATGGCGAGAATGTGAACATGACGTTTGATGTGATTGGGACACATGGAATCACCTCTCAAGCTATGGGACTTGTGCTCGAGGTGAACCTTCGGAGAAGGCGATTCCTCTTCCTAAATTAAGTGTTGTACTACTCCTAGTGTAATAAAAGGGCTATCTAGTCCTATGCTAACATTTTCATGGGTTTTAGGGAAATATATTTACAGAAATGAAACTATACTAGGGATGGTGAAGCACCAAATCAAGGGTGTTTTCCAGACTCAAGAAGGGTTAATTTGAAGAGGATGTGTGCACCACAAGTAAACTTCACCTACTGCGACTTAGAGAGGGTATAGAATACCACATACTAGGAAGCACGTGTTCCCTTTGTTAAACTCGATCAGACAAACAAGTTATCCATTTTCCAGTGAAGAAGGATGAACTTGAGAAGGGTGTACAAGAACCACAACTCAACTGCATGCAACGCTCCACCACTTGATAAGCACAAGAATTCAAGAACCTACAATAGAAACATGAACTTGCACATTGTACCTACAAGCATGAGAAAAGGCACAAAGAAATATAGAAGGATGAAAGGACCGAGATTAGTCACAAAACACACAGCTTTTATTGCTTCAATAATGTGCACAATGCATTATACATTCAGAAGAGGAAATTGTTTCCATTATAGTCTTGGAAAAGAGGCTTGAAAGTTCCCTCAACATACAAGGACAACTTGCAGAAGAGAGAGGACTCTTGAAAAATTGCACTTGCCTAAGATGTCTAACTTTCTAACCTATCTGACTGTTGGAACCCTTTGGAATGAGCTTCCAACTTACATTTATAGAAGAAGTTGTGAGAGAGGAGAGAAGAAGTCATAAATTCCTTCCTAAATTGAAGGTACATGATGTATTTATTATAGTTGGTTGAACCACTTTAGAAGGTTCCATCATGTGTCATTAATACCCAATTGACCTAGTTCTCCTTAATTAATTAAAATAATATTTAAATAATAATAATAAATATTATTATTAAAATATTTAAATAAAAATATTAAATTAATTAAAAATAACGATGGGACCCCCTTCGTTTGACTGGTTTGACTTGAAGAAAGTGAGAGGTCCATGTGAATGAGTCAAAAAATAACCCAACTCGGTGGTTGGCTTGTTGAGCCAACTCACCGAGTTGGGCTCGAGCTCCTCTTTCCATTGCATTTTCCCGGCTTCATGAGTCCACCGAGTCCCTTGCATTTAGCACCTCTTGGCCTGGCTCGATCTGCAATGTGGCTCCTCAACCACTTTCAATGCTCATTGCCATGCCATGTAACACTCTGATTTTGTATGTTAACTTGGTGAATGTTTTACATCTTGTTATAAATGCTTGAAATGAAAGCAAACATGTTAAGATATGTTTTGATCTTAAGAGAATGTGTTGCTAATTTGGATTCTTGCATACTGTGATTTATTACATGGGACAACAAATATTGTACTTGTGTGTTTGCTGATGTGACGACAAATTGTCGTATACTTACTAAACTCTCTTTGCTGATTGACAGCATACCTTGAATCAATTCCATTGATTCAAGTATGCTGAGGTCCTCTTGTGATTTCTGTGTCGATTCACACTTGAACCGGACTGAGATTGTTATGAACGTGCAGCGCCTGATTGCAGGTGTGAACAACTGGCGCATAGATGCCAACGACAGGGGTTCGATTCTTGAACCCTGTACTGTCGAATTTGGGACCTCGTGAGGCAAGAAATGCCTGGACACGGGTGGCCTTGGCACGCGATCCAAAGGACGGAACGTCCTGCTCTGCATTAACGTGAATGTTAGTAGGGAGGCTGGATGGAAGTTGTTAGTGTTAGTGGTTAGTGGTTAGTATGAATTAAAAACCTAAACTAATCCTAAGTCCTAACATGCATCCTACACTACTATCCTAAGTGGATTTTTAAATTAAAAAAAAAAAAAAGAAAAAAGGGGAAAATAAAACCTAAGGCTAAACTAAGACCTAGGTTGAATGATTTATGCAACCTAAACTAATCCTAATCTAAGGGGTACGCAGACCCTTGGGAGGAAAGGGATAAGGATGAAGGAAGGGCATTCATTGGCATTTAATAGGCAGTCCATACGTGGACAGCGCCAGTTTTGGCGGGGCAGGTAAGAATTAGAGGCATCTATTTAGAAATAGAGCCAAATTCAGTTTGCATGGAAAATTTGAAATTTAAAGTTCGCCAACCCAAGTGGCGGTGGCGTGGGAAGTAAGGTAAAAGGCAGAGCCTTTAATGCATTGATTGTTTTCGGTCCTCGCGACCAGCTCGCCTTGGAAACAACATGAGGGAATTTGATTTTCATTGTTTCGATTTGGTTTTGGCCAAAGTTGCTCTGCATTTGGTTTTTGGCCTGGTTCAGTCGAACCAGCTCTTGGCATTTGACATTTTCTTGGGGATTTGGAGGTTGTTGTTAAGCCTGAAGAAGGAAGGAAGTGTTGGAGAGTTTGTGTTGTCACTGTGGAAGGAAAAATGCGGCAAACGAAGTTTTCTTCGAGTTCTGGAAGAGAGATTACAGGCATGTTAAGCCCTTCTCTTTAAAAATCCTTGCTTTGATTAAGTGTTTCATTAAAACAACCCTGCTCTTGGGTTTGGATTTCGTGATTGCTGTCGAGTCGATTTGACTTGGATTTTGTTGGTTTTTGCTTTCTTCTCTTTGGGAAATGATATGATGAATCGTTCTGGTTGCTCGGTTTTGATTTGTATTTGTTCGAATCAAATTGGAAATGAATTATTGTATTGGTTATTGACTGTATGGAAGTTGGAAATAGATATTTCCTTCACTGCTTGTTCATGTTGTTGGAATTGGAGCAGTACATTTAATTGTTTCCTTATAGTGTAATCATTTCTTTCTTTATTGCGTTTGGAATCGCTTATTGCATATAAAGAGAAAATGGAAATACGGATCATGTTATGTTGCTAGGATTTGGATTTCCTTCATACTTGCTGTCCTTTTTGGAAATAATGGGGTAAAGTCGTTTTCTTGCTGTTGTGATTAATCTGCCCTTGCATTTTAATTGGTTGGAAACGCTTCCACGACGTCTTTGGTTTGTTGTGATGTATGGTGTTTAAATTAGATGTTTTTCTTTCTTGTTCACGTTGTTTGAAAGTGGAGCAGTGTCGTAATCGTTCCTTCTTGTTGTGTGTCTGAATATAGGAAGTTGCCTTGGGAAAAGAAAAGATAACACATTATTGACTGTTCTTTCCTTTCTTGCTTAAAAGAGATAAGACTTCTCTCTTCCTTCTGCTGTTTCGAATTATGAGGAAATGGCATCTTGTATTTTAAAAGGAATGGGCATTAGACTTTTATATGAGTGTTCATGGGAATTGGAAAAGAAATAGCTTTCCTTCTGAAATTATAATGAATAAAGGTGATCTTGCTAGGAAAGTATGATGATTAGTTATGTTGAACAATGCTAAACGGTCTTTGAGAATGGACTGTTTTGGTGGTTACGAATTAGCTTTGAATTGCTGGGCAAGGAATACATGCAATGAAATTTTGTCATGCAATGGGAGTTGTCTTGACTGTACTAGGTTCATGTTTTGCCACCCTGTACGGTTATTTTGCTAAAGGTAATGACATCTGATTTTGCATTCTGGAAGTTGTGCATACTGTTATGAAACTGGAAAATGGATTGGGTAGAATCATTGTTGGAAGGAAATCCTCCTTCTGCCTGCTGTTCTCACTTGGTGAAATTCATAGTCATGAGAACATTGGACTTGCTGTAGGTAACAACAATGAATAATATGTTATTTTGAACGGGATACGTTCATAGGATTATGAATTGATGTGAGTTATTGACTGCATGATGAATAATTGTTTGTTTGGTTAATGATACAGTGAAAGAAATATGGTTCCTTATATTATGGTAAATATAAGGTATGCAGCCTTATATTGTTTGATCTTGGATGTACATAATGTTGTACTAACCTGTTTCGGATCTTTACATGAGTCTGACTCAAATGAAGTATGGATATGGATGATGAATTCTTCCTGTTTTCATTTTAAAGCTGATTATAAATGAAATTATTCTTGCTGCCGGAAAGTGAATTCCGAATGGATTTTGTAAGTTTCACTCTGAACTGTTATTTTGATTTGTCTTCGTTTGGATTCCACTATTAGGACAGTCATGTGGAAAGAAATAGAGATATGAATGAATGACTTGGGAAATTGATCTTTTCTTCTTTCATTCAGTTGGAAATCTGGAATTCGCGAATAATGAATTTTATAGTGCTTAGATGGGAGCAACTATATGCATTGCTGTTCGCTTTCTTGTCTGTACTTGATTGCTTGGATTCTAATATGACGCATGAACTGAAAAGAAAGTAAGGGAATTACATTTCAGTTGGTTTCGTCCTTTGCATTCATTATTATTGAAAGGCGTGAAAAGGGTAACAGTGCGTTATATCTGTTGTAAGTTACTTGTTTTCCTAACTTTTCAAATATTGTGAATTGATATTTGTAACGGTTATGTGGAACCGGGACAGCAGTCCCTTGGCTGATTGTGATAATATTTTGATAGTACAGTTAGTTGTTGATCTCTCTTTTGTGCCTATTTCATGATTGATGTTTTACTGTCGTTTCATAAAAGCAGGGTTCTTTTATTGAAACAGTTAATTGAAGCACTTTATTTTAAGGATAAGTGCTTAATATGCTCGATTCATTATCAATCGACCGTCTGCAAATTATTTTGCGAGATGGAAATTGATTAGAATGAAGGCATGGCATGTTGTTTTCGATGCTTCTTGATTAGTTGTAAAATGAATTGTAATTGTTGCTTTTATTCCTCTTCGAGGAATTATGAAAAGAAGAAAATATATTCTTCTGTCCATGAGTTGTATGGATGTTTTGTATAAACTATGCCCAATCAGCTGGATTGGCAAATGTACAAATTATGACTTGAAATATTGAATACAATTACAAGTGTGATATTTTCAATAATTATATCAGTTTGATATTGTTGTTTAAATTGGGAATATGATGTTATTTCTTGATTTGGAATTGTTTCATTGTCCTTGGATGGATGCTGAATTGAAACTGATATCTATTCTTACCTAAATGCAACTTTTAAGTTGAAAATGCAATTAATTCATACTTGGGTAAAGATGAATTTTTAATTGACATTAAAAAGGATTAAGAAGAATATGATTCCATAATCGGAAGGTATTCAGGATTAGCTTAGGAGCTAAGGAATATCAATCAACTTCGGAGTAATCGAACTTCGCTTTCGAACTCCATTAATGATCCCGTTTGATAAATTCAGAATAAAGGATATAGGATAAATATATCCATAACTAATGGACCTTAACTATATAACGTTAAGGAGAACAAATGAATACATTTCTCGAAATTTAGACCTCGTTTGAATGACGTCTAATAAGTTAATATTCTGAATTTAGTTGCAGTTGAGAAAATCTTGGCTAAGTTTAATAGGTTAAACTTATCACGTCCGTCGGCACGGACCGCTTAATCCAATGATTAAGAAGTGAACCAAGTAGGGAAATGCAGCCCTTCGATACGAAGGAGAAGATGCATAGTAAGCTAATGGATGGATTTAGTCCCTCTTAGCTCTGTACAACTGTAACGGAAACGAGGATCAAGGGATCAACATGAATGTTGAAAGTTGATTTTAATTATTAATTCGTGGCTAAGTCACTTGAGCAGGATGTGTATTCTCGATGGGTGGATTCTGCAGGACATTGGCATACGCCAGCTACAACAAGGTGTCTTCATGAAGACGGGGTCTTCATGACGACACAATGTTGCAGCTGACATATAGCAATGCCCTCCCGAATTAAAACATCTAGAATATATAGGCTGAATGTGTAGATCTTAGCAGGGGATAGGGTATGATCTGGTATACGGAGTGACTCCGGAATACTAAAGATAAATAGACACACGGAGTCGTGGGGTAACGACACCGTATGTCTGCGTATCTTTAGTTACCAGGAGTGCCTTCCTATACCCGTTCATATTACTAGCTGGAATTGAAAGTTTAAAACTGACCTTAAACGATGAGGACTGGTAGGAGCCAGGAAAGACCATTCTAGATAACAGGTGAAGTGAAGTGAAGGACGTATTCCGTAGATGTGTATCACATCCGGGAATATGATCATGCAAAGCATGTGAAAATCTTTGGCCAAAGTATCGCAATTCTTTGGTTGCGTTGTCCTTATCACTTAATTTAAGATGCAGGATGTCAGATGAATATCAGTAATAGATATTCAGATAGGCTTCTTAAATGGATCACTTCGATAACCGGGGAAGGTTATGAGAACAGGTATATATAATATACTATGCATAAACAAACATGAAGGATCGGTTGTTGCCGAGTCATGAACATGAAGGATCGGTTGTTGCCGAGTCATGAAATGAAGGATCGTTGAAACTCCGAGCCATGAAAATGGAAGATCGGCAGTTCCTCGAGTCATTTACAGCAGCATATAGAATCTGTTATAAGATTGAATGGCATTGAATGTGTGTTCCATATTGTAAATATGCGAACAGGGAACTTTCGTTTTAAAAAGGAATTGTGTGATCCAAACTGTGTTGTTTGGGCAGAGAACAATTATTAAAACTTGAACGTGTGTTTGAATTTTATAATTCATAACAGTGAACGTTATCAAAAAAAAAAAAATTCCCTTGTTCTGGTATTTTAAAATGGGGATGTTACATCTTGGTATCAGAGCTGAAGGTTACAGCTCTTGGACCTAATGAGTCCACGATATTAATAAAGTTTACATTTTCTTATTGAACAAAAAATGGTCGGGGACAAGAGGGAATCTTTGCGAATAACCCGTTGCATAGGTGGAGAAGCAAAGAATCGCCCAAAAGTGGATGAAATCCTTGCTGCCCTACTTGATACGAGGATCGTTTGGTGCATCTTTGGAACAAGATCAATGGGCAATGAAGAGGAGGGGAATGAAGATGAAATAAATGATCAGCTACCTCTGTGGACAACATCATGAGAGGAATCCGGGTGTTGATGATAATAATGTAATTGCTCCTAATCCCCGAAAATAAGAGGGCAAGATTAGAAATTTGAACTTACAAATGATATAAAGAGAATAAGTCCTCCAAAGTTTGATGGAACAACTCTTGGGGACGGAGCCGAGAACTCAGCTCGGTGAAATGGAGAAATACTTTGCAATAAGAAACTTCTCAGAAGAGACTAAAGCGATATGGGGAGCATATCGGCTTTCTCATGAAGCATCATCATGGTGGGACAACCGCAAGGTTGAGTGAGTATTGTCGAATCGAGACATAACTTGGGATCAATTTAAGGGTTATTTTAGGCAACGATGGCTACCTCAACTCTATTTTGATAGGAAAATGGTGAATTTCAGAACTCGGTCGCAAGAAGGAATTTGTCGGTGTGAGAATCTTTGGGAAGGGTTTACTAAACTCCTTAAGTATGTACCGCAGTACCAAGCTGACGAGAAGTTCAGAATACGGAAATTCATAATGGGATTGAATCCCATCATTGGTGGCGAAGTGGATGTCCACGGCCCAACCACCATGGATGGAGTTGTCGAAAAGGCAATCAGACAGGAACAGAAATTGAGAGCAATATCTGCTCACAGGGAAGAGATAAGGAAGAAGATTCCCAATCCTTCTTCGTCTCTTGCACCAAAAAGGGGACCTTGGAAAAGGTTTGGTGTGAAAAATAAAATTGTTGTAGATAACAACAAGAAACCTGTGATGAACAGACCTGTAAATAGCGTGCGGAACAGCTTCACAAAAGTTAATGGCATTGGACAGAAGTCCTATGGAAGCCAGAATGATAACATTAAGGCTGGTAATAAATTTGAACCTAGAAAAGGGCCAGCTGGAGGATGCTTCAACTGTGGAAAGGACCACTATGCGAATCACTGTCCTCTGAAGAAGGATGATCGCGGACAAGAAAGATAGGATACATGCTTGCGCAGTGGCTAATGCACAATTTGAAAAGCAAGTGACGCCCATAGAAGTTACGGGTAAGTTATGATAAAGAAACTTGTAGTTGTACTTTTTGATACTGGAGCTACAGAATGTTTTATTTCTACTAAACTTGCTATGAAATTAAAAAGAAAGGCTGCAAGAATGGATAAAACATGGACAGTGCATTATGGGAATAATGTTGTCCATACAGTCGAAATGTGCCTTTTTGGGGCAATTCTTGATCTGCCTGGTTTCTCCACCGAAGTTGACTTGTATGTCACTCCTCTAGGATCATATGATATCATTATTGGAGTTAACTGGTTGGCTGAACATAAGGCAAAGGTTGACTGTTATGAAAAACAAATCTATTGCTTCGATGACCTGCAGAAAGCAGCAGTCATTCAAGGTGTAAAACGGGAAGTTGCAGTTAGGAAACTGACGGCTATGCAACTAAAGAGGGCTAAAAACAGAGGCTGCACTTTGTATGCAGTAAAAATGACAGAAAATGCAGAGGAAGATAATGATTTCATGGAAAGATATCCATTGTTGAGGGATTTCCGTGATGTGTTTCCGGAGGAATTGCCAGGTCTTCCGCCTAAACGTGAGTTTGACTTCACAATAGAGATCAAACCAGGAACAGAACCCATATCTAAGGCACCTTATAGAATGACTACCATTGAGCTGGTAGAACTGAAGGCTCAGTTACAAGAACTTCTGACTAAGGGGCTGATCAGACCGAGCGTCTCACCTTGGGGAGCGCCGGTAATTTTCGTAAAGAAAAAGGATGGCACCTTGAGGCTGTGCATTGATTACAGAATGCTGAACAAAGCAACTATTAAAAATCGATACCCACTTCCTAGGATTGATGATCTGTTTGATCAGATGCGAGGAGCATCAGTTTATTCAAAAATAGATCTGCGATCAGGGTACCATCAGCTGAGAATAAAAGAGGAAGATATTCATAAAACAGCTTTTAGAACGAGGTATGGGCATTATGAGTTCACGGTGTTGCCTTTTGGGCTGACTAATGCACCTGCCGCCTTCATGAACCTAATGAATAATATTTTTCAAGAATACTTAGACAAGTTTGTGCTTGTATTCTTAGACGACATTCTTATATACTCCAAAAATGTCGAAGAGCACCAAGAACATCTCAGGATAGTGCTGGAAATCTTAAGAAAGAGGAAGTTGTATGGCAAACTGTCCAAATGTTCCTTTTATGATGCAGAGGTGCATTATTTGGGACACGTTATAAGTAAAGACGGGATAGCTGTTGACCCTTCAAAGATCACGGCTATAACTGAGTGGCCTGCACCTAAGAACGTGCACGAAGTGAGGAGCTTCATGGGCTTGGCTGGATATTATCGAAAGTTCGTTAAGGACTTTTCAAAAATTGCTGCCCCAATCACTTCGCTGCAAAAGAAAGAAAAGAAATTTGTCTGGACAGACAAATGTGAATCTGCCTTTAAAAATTTAAAGGAACAGTTAACTACAGCACCTATTTTGACTGTACCTGATCCAAATGGAGATTTTATGGTTGTAACGGACGCCTCAGGAGAAGGCCTTGGAGGTATTCTGTTACAGAATAACCATGTCATCGCTTATGAAAGCAGAAAGCTTAAGTTACATGAACAGAACTATGCTCCACACGATCTTGAGCTGGCTGCCATTGTTCATGCACTTCAAATGTGGAGGCATTATCTTTTAGGCAAGCCCTTCGAGTTAAAAACAGACCATCTGGGGCTGAAGTATATTTTCACTCAGCCAAATCTGAATGCAAGGCAGCGAAGATGGTTAGAATTTCTGTCTCAGTATGATTTCGATATAAGCTACATTAAGGGCAAGGAAAATAGAGTAGCAGATGCTCTGAGTCGAAGGAAGCATATCTCTGCTCTTATAACGTTAAGAACTTAGTTTAAGGATGAGGTAAAAGACGCCTTGAATCGATCCTTATTTCCAAAGAAGTCAAATCAGCGCTTGCTTATAGACCGCGAGGACATCGGTATAAAGGATTCCGTTTTGATAATGAAGGAGTTCTGAGGTTCGAAAACAGGGCATATATACCTGTGGCAAATGACTTAAGAGGGAAATTGCTAACTGAATTCCATAATTCACCTTTTTCTGGACACCCTGGCATTACAAAAATGCTCATTGATCTTAAGCAGCAATACTTTTGGAAGGGAATGAAAAAGGACGTGGTAGAGTTTGTAACACACTGCTTGGAATGTCAGCATGTTAAAGCGGAACATATGCACCCCGCTGGATTATTGTATCCCCACAAAGATTCGCAAAGTATAAATGGCAAGTGATAACGATGGATTTCGTTCAAGGATTGCCAATGTCAAGAAATAAGCATGACATTATCCTGGTTGTAGTCGACAAATTGACCAAAGTGGCACACTTTATTGCTGGTAATTTGAAGGACGATGCACCAGTTTTAGCAAGAAGATTTGTGCATGAAATCTTCAGGTTGCATGGAATACCGGAATTAATCATATCGGACAGGGATCCGAGGATGACATCAAGGTTTTGGCAAACGCTTAATGCGGCCTTGGGGACTAAATTAAACTACAGTTCTGCATATCATCCAGAAATGGATGGACAGACTGAGAAATTTAATCAAGTTTTAGAGGACATGCTAAGGATGTATTGCATGGACCAGCAGTATAAATGGGAGGAATACCTTGTGCTGGTAGAATTTGCTTACAATAACACCTATCATGCCTCTTTAAAAATGGCGCCCTTTGAAGCATTGTATGGAAGAAAATGCAGAACCCCTGTCAGCTGGGACAACATTGAGGACAGAGAGGTAATTGGGCCAGAAATCCTTATGGAAATGGAACAAGCAAATCAAAATGATTCGGGAACATCTAAAAGAGGTGCCAATAGGCGTAAGAGCTATGCTGGAGACTTGAAGCGGGTTGTGGGCATTATAAACTTGGAGAGACTCGGGTGAAGAAAGAGCTCAATAACTTTCGCAAGGTCGCTAAGTTGTCACACCACGTTACGTGGGACCTTTTGAAATTATTGAAATAATCAACCCCGTAGCTTATCGTCTAGCATTACCTCTGCTTTGTCTCAAATGCATGATGTTTTTCATATTTCTTTGCTTAAGAAATACGTGATGATTTATCACATGTGCTAAATTGGAATTCCTTGCAGTCCAAGACCGGGAATAATCGTGGTTAAGCCCATTCGTGTGTTGGGAACTCGCCTTGATTGTACTTGAGAAATCACGAAGTGAACCAATGTAAGGTCCAAGGGGGACCGATTCAGCCAAGAAAGTGCAACTTGGGAGAATCTTGAAGAAATGAGATCTACTTTTCCACACCTGTTTAACTGAATTTGAAATTCAGAGAACTGAAAATTCTACCAAATTTAGACAATTATTAGTCTATTGTACAGTTGTCTTAAAACGCTGTTTTTAAGAGTGAATCTGTTTTGGTATGAACTTATGAAGGAAAGGACAATAACTGAACTTTGTCCTAGGAACTCCTTGATTTGTTAATCTGATCATCGGGACGATGATTCTTTAAGGAGGGAAGAATGTAACACTCTGATTTTGTATGTTAACTTGGTGAATGTTTTACATACTGTTATAGCTGCTGAAATGAAAGCAAACATGTTAAGATATGTTTTGATCTTAAGAGAATGTGTTGCTAATTTGGATTCTTGCATACTGTGATTTATTACATGGGACAACAAATATTGTACTTGTGTGTTTGCTGATGTGATGACAAATTGTCGTATACTTACTAAACTCTCTTTGCTGATTGACAGCATACCTTGAATCAATTCCATTGATTCAAGTATGCTGAGGTCCTCTTGTGATTTCTGTGTCGATTCACACTTGAACCGGACTGAGATTGTTATGAACGTGCAGCGCCTGATTGCAGGTGTGAACAACTGGCGCATAGATGCCAACGACAGGGGTTCGATTCTTGAACCCTGTACTGTCGAATTTGGGACCTCGTGAGGCAAGAAATGCCTGGACACGGGTGGCCTTGGCACGCGATCCAAAGGGCGGGCGTCTGCTCGCATTAACGTGAATGTTAGTAGGGAGGCTGGATGGAAGTTGTTAGTGTTAGTGGTTAGTATGAATTAAAACCTAAACTAATCCTAAGTCCTAACATGCATCCTACACTACTATCCTAAGTGGATTTTTAAATTATAAAAAAAAAGGGGGAAAATAAAACCTAAGGCTAAACTAAGACCTAGGTTGAATGATTTATGCAACCTAAACTAATCCTAATCTAAGGGGTGCACAGACCCTTGGGAGGAAAGGGATAAGGATGAAGGAAGGGCATTCATTGGCATTTAATAGGACAGTCCATACGTGGACAACGCCAGTTTTGGCGGGGCAGGTAAGAATTAGAGGCATCTATTTAGAAATAGAGCCAAATTCGGTTTGCATGGAAAATTTGAAATTTAAAGTTCGCCAACCCAAGTGGCGGTGGCGTGGGAAGTAAGGTAAAAGGCAGAGCCTTTAATGCATTGATTGTTTTCGGTCCTCGCGACCAGCTCGCCTTGGAAACAGCATGAGGGAATTTGATTTTTCATTGTTTGATTTGGTTTTGGCCAAAGTTGCTCTGCATTTGGTTTTTTGGCCTGGTTCAGTCGAACCAGCTCTTGGCATTTGACATTTTCTTGGGGATTTGGAGGCTGTTGTTAAGCCTGAAGAAGGAAGGAAGTGTTGGAGAGTTTGTGCTGTCGCTGTGGAAGGAAAAACGCGGCAAACGAAGTTTTCTTCGAGTTCTGGAAGAGAGATTACAGGCATGTTAAGCCCTTCTCTTTAAAAATCCTTGCTTTGATTAAGTGTTTCATTAAAACAACCCTGCTCTTGGGTTTGGATTTCGTGATTGCTGTCGAGTCGATTTGACTTGGATTTTGTTGGTTTTTGCTTTCTTCTCTTTGGGAAATGATATGATGAATCGTTCTGGTTGCTCGGTTTTGATTTGTATTTGTTCGAATCAAATTGGAAATGAATTATTGTATTGGGTATTGACTGTATGGAGGTTGGAAATAGATATTTCCTTCACTGTTCGTGTTGTTGGAATTGGAACAGGCTGTTTAATTGTTTCCTTATAGTGTAATCATTTCTTTGCTGTTGTGTTTGGAACTGCTATTGCATATAAAGAGAAAATGGAAATACAGTCATGTTATGTTGCCATGATTTGGGTTTCCTTCTTACTTGCTGTCATTTTTGGAAATAATGGGGTAAAGTCGTTCCCTTGTTGTTGTGATTAATCTGACCTTGCATTTTGATTGGTTGGAAACACTTCCACGACGTGCTGGTTTGTTGACAGTATGGTGTTTAAATTAGATGTTTTTCTTTCACTGTTCGCGTTGTTTGAAAGTGGAACAGGTCGTGTAATCGTTCCTTGCCATTGTGTTCGAATATAGGAAGTTGCCTTGGGAAAAGAAAAGATAACACATTATTGATTGTATTCTTTCCTTTCTTGCTTAAAAGAGATAAGACTTTTTCTTCCTTCATACAACTGTTTGAATTATGAGGAAATGGCATCTTGTATTTTAAAGGAATGGGCATTAGACTTTTATATGAGTGTTCATGAGAGTTGGAAAAAGAAATAGCTTTCCTTCTGAATTTATAATGAATAAAGGTGATCTTGTTAAGAAGGTATGATGATTAGTTATGTTGATCAATGCTGATCGGTCTTTTGAGATTGGACTGTTTTGGTGGATTCGAATTAGCTTTGAATTGCTGGGCAAGGAATACATGCAATGAAATTTTGTCATGCTTTGGGAGTTGTCTTGACTGTACTAGGTTCATGTATTGCCACCCTGTACGGTTTATTTTGCTAAAGGTAATGACATCCGATTTTGCATTCTGGAGTTGTGCATACTATTATGAAAATGGAAAATGGATTGGGTAGAATCATTTTTGGAAGGGAATCCTTCTTCTGCCTGCTGTTCTCACTTGGTGAAATTCATAGTCATGAGAACATTGGACTTGCTGTAGGTAACAGCAATGAATAATATGTTATTTTGAACGGGATACGTTCATAGGATTATGAATTTATGTGATTTATTGACTGCATGATGTATAACTGTTTGTTTGGTTAATGATACGGTGAAAATGGAAGATCGACAGTTCCTCGAGTCATTTACGGCAAAGCATATAGAATCTGTTATAAGATTGAATGGCATTGAATGTGTGTTCCATATTGTAAATATATGCGAACAGGAACTTTCGCTTTAAAAGGAATTGTGTGATCCAAACTGTGTTGTTTGGGCGAGAGAACAATTATTAAAACTTGAACGTGTGTTTGAATTTTATAATTCATAATAAAGTGAACATTATCAAAAAAATAAATTTCCCTTGTTTCGCGGTATTTTAAAATGGGGATGTTACATGCCAAGCTCCCAAAACGAGCTCTCAGCCAAGCTCTTCCTAAGCCTACCGAGCTCTGTTCCCAACCTCCGTTTGGCCTGGCTCAAATGGTTCGAGCACTTCGTATTCCTTGTCATCTCGCCACTCCACGAGCTACCTTCCTCTCCAACTCAGTGAGCTTCTCATGTATGCACAAGATCACCACCGAGTTCCGTGTTGATTTAAAGTCGACAACCTCCTTTCTTGTCTTGACTAACTCACTAAGTGGTTATCGAGCTCTCTATGCTTTATCTTCCTTGTGCATGTGTAGCTCGTGACTTGTCTCTACGAGCCCCGAGTGCTTTCACTTGAATAACTCTCCACCGAGCCTTGTTTATTCTTATTGGGTTCCATTCCCTCCAAATCGGCAAGCTTCGCATGAGTTTTACCAAGTTCTATGTATCGAGAAGTGTTGCCCTCATCACAAGCTATATCCACATGCTCTCCCGCAGAATCATCGAGTCTCTCCATTTGATCAAACTACTCGTTGAATCAAACTTACTGCCAACTTTTCATGAGCTCCTTTGGTATTGAGCACCCTCACTTGTATGGAAATTCGAGCTCCATCTTTAATAGCTCGCCGCAGGGCTCTTAACTATGCACCAATTTGGTTCTCCACCATCGTGACCGAGCCGACGACGATCTCAATTGACTCAAGCTCTACCCTTCTTCTCCTAGCTCATTCACATCGACGATCTCTCTCGCACATCTCAATCTCACATTTTTTTGGCTCGAGAACTCTCTTCATGGGATTTCACCAACCTTAGCTTCTCGTGTCGAGCTCCCAAAATGAGCTTTCGCCAATCTTCTTCCATCGATTGGTTTACGTGGTTCCAACTCGTTACCCAAGTTGTCTTGAGCTCTTCCTCCTATGTAGGCTCGCCATCTCGAACTCGATGTTGAATAATTTATGCATGGTTAGCATTCATTCTTTTTGATGTATATGAGCTCCACACACCAACTCGATCAATTGACCATGAGTTCCTCCATCCATAAATTCTAGCTCATCGAAGCTAATAGAGGTTTAGACTCGCTTATACATGGTGATAGCTCGTTGAGACCGTGTTGACGCGTTCACTCACATGTGCCACGCCTATGATGATTAACATACATAGAACAATATCCTCTCAATAGATTCACTCAAGCCATCGTGATGTAAGAAATTCACTTGGCATCGGGCTTTTCTTTTATTCGGTGGGCTTGTCGAGCTAATCTCTACTCTACATTTTTCTTTAATGACAATTCTCGTGAGCTCAAGCCCCCAAGGACTAAACTTTGCACTTCCTCTACGAACATTTCCCTTCTTTACATGGTGATATGACTCGTTGTGCTTTATATGTACGGGCCCGGAACTAAATCCTTTTTAAGCAAAGTAGTTCCCTTATGACTCGTGCGCAATACCAACCGTCTCATCAATCCGAAAGGTAACTCGAAACTCACTTGAATCTCGGCCATAGACTCGGGATCTTCATTAGCACATTCAGTTTGTGGAATTTCTCCTTTAGCTTGCCAAGTAATTATTCCCATTTGGCGATGTTTCTCATGATTCCGCGTCCTTGGAATTTTAAGTCTCGGAACCCCAAGACTATCTTGCCATCACGGCATGACTTCCTTATCACGAAAACATCGTAGGCCTAAGATGGGGACTCTAGACTTTTGGAGTCATTTTACCAACATTCTAATCTGTCATGATGGCTCACAGTCTCCACTTTTCCACCAACTCATCTCGCTTTTGCGAATTGACCACCGAGTTCCCTCAAGCTATCCATCGAGTTGTTCTTGACCGGTCAACCTCACGTGCTTTCCTAACTGAATCGACCCAAAGCAAGCTCCTCACAAAGTCAGAAAATGACCCAACATCAAGTCTTCTAATGTCGAGTCTTGAGCTTATACAAAACACATTCACCGTTTAATCCAACCAGGCCCACATTTGGTGCATCGATCTCAGCCATCAATCCCCGAGCCACTTGAAGAGCTCGGTCTATAATACATATGCCTTACCTCACCCTTCACCTATGAGCTAGGCCTTTGCAAACTCGGGCCAATGTCTTCGCAAACTTGTTAAGACGTTTCTCGGCCTTCTTAATCGCCACGACATGTTCCCAAGAGCTCTCTAAAAAGTTGAGCCAATTGGCTTCATCAAACGATGTGTCCTTCCTCGCTCAGGTGATTTAGATGATTTGAGCTACAAAAAGCCCCACATAGCTCGATCTTCTTTTCATCTCTAGTGCTCACGTTTCATTCACTTCATCATTATTGTCCCAAGCTTTTGGTCAAGCTCACTATTTATTTCATGAGTCCCATGTTTTATTCCCATCAGCCGTTTGGTCAAACTCTTTCACATTGCTCACTATGCCCACTTCGAGTTACCTTGACTTGATAAATGTTCACGCAGTCTCTCTATTAGAGCTTGTCCATTTGCAATGGCCCCGGATCTCACCCAAATCACCATGAATTTCCGAAATACTGCATGAACTTGACTGAGCTCAAGTTGTTCATTCCAAATATCTTCATGTCGAGCTAAGAATATAGACTTGGCTTTACCAAACATCTTTCACATGATTAGCCAATAGGTCGACTCGGTTCCATTCTTTGAAAACCGAAATTAGCTTTACCCGAGCAACTATGCATCCATTTGACAAGCCTGAGTCACCACGATGTTGATTGAGCTCCTTTGCAAATCTGTACATTCACCGACGTGAGAAACTCATCGAGCTCCCTCTGCATGGTTCCTATATATAGATTTAACAACCGAACCGAGCTCGGTGAGAGCTCAATTTATGTCAATCACACTAACACATGCCTACCGGCTCACCGAGAAGCTTAGTGAGCTGCTTTTAGCTTGGGCTCGTCTGTGGCTTGTGTTGACAAATTTTTAAATCTTGTATTGACCCTTCTTAAACTTTTGAACCTTTCTATGAAAAAGTGGACCATGTAAGTGTGATAAGACACTTGAACATTTGTATGTCACTTTTAACCGTGTTTTTCTCAAGTTGGGTAGGTGTGGGCCCTCCATGGGAAATTTCTTTGTTCTGAGTGAAACTTAAGCTTTCAAGACTAGGGAAAGATAAGAATAATCCAAGATGATCATAAACACCTCTTAAAGCTTGAAATTACCCCGATAACCCCATAATCGCTGAGAATAATTTTTGGTATTTGGATACTATCCTATTGTCGATTTTTACCCGAGGGGCAAAAATAGATAACAGTGCTCTACTAAATTAGGGGTTGGTGCTCCTTATGGGGTTGGTGCCTCGTTGTAGGCTTTATGCTCTATTAAATTAGGGGTTGGTGCTCCTTTTGGGGTTGGTGCATCACTAAATCTCTGGGTGGTTCTCCTTGTTGGGTTGGTGCTTAACTTAATTTTAAACATTTCTATAATAAAGTTTTGTTTCAGTGGTTTTTATTCCCCTTGAGGGTTTCCCACTTATATTCATTGTCCATGTGTTGATGTGTTCTTATTTTCTCATGTTTTTCCATTGTTCTTGAATACATTATTAATAGTGAATGGTTTAGATGTTTAATGGTTAATGAATGGTTAAATTTTAAGTGATTGAATGTTTTCATGCTCACCGATTCTTCCCCTTAGTGGTTGTGCTTCCAAAATCTAGGTGTTTAGGTTTCTTATATAGCTTTCCAATTAGGGAGAATCATACATCCCAAATGAATGTAAGATAAATGAGATGTTTAATTAGGAGTGGATAAACACATTTCGAAGAGATTAATTAGGAATTAATGACCCATCGAGTTTGGGAAGATTTAATTAATCAATTAGGATTAACTAATAGGTCATGTTTAGCTTGTAAAATCCATTTGGGGATGATTTGGAGGGAAGTAAGTGGAATTAGAGGGGTTTTGAGAGGAGGGTTTAATTAATAATAGAGTTTATTAATTAAATATGATATTGTGAAAGGGTAATGAATTAATATTGAGTATTTGATTTTTTATTAAAGGAAAAAGGTTTTTTGACTAGGATCCTACCCAAGTTACAAGATGCATATTCCTATATATTTAAATACATACCATACAAAAGAAAATCAAGATCACTACGGAAGAATCACTTCAAAAGAGAGACAAGGGGAACCTGCAGGTACCATAGTAAAAGACTAGCTAAACCCCAAAGCAGACTTATAATGAAACCAGAGGAAAAAAATTGTTCGAGAGATGTTTTTATCTTTCTACTTGAATTAAAAAAGTGAAATAACAAAAACAAATTGACCTCGGAAGATGTGAGGTTTAACGATACCCGTAGATGATGGTTGTTGATGCTTGATGTTGATAGAAGTTGTGCTTCATCGAAAAGTGTGTACAAGCTCCTGTCCTGCAAAGAAACCTGTGCTCAAAGACACTAAACAAAATGGATTAGATAGATAGATAGATAAGCGAGCTGCTCGGAAAAGGACGATTCTAAGAATCTAAAGGGCTTCCTCGATGTTGGCATAAGGTGCTTAACATGATGAGATTCCTCTCCACCATCGGCTCAAACTTTTGGTGTGACAGAAAATTCTTTGGTATCGTGAGCCGCACGACTTGTCATCATACCAAAAGCTCGAACCGATGGTGGAGAGGGATCTCATCGTGTTAAATAGCTACTACGCCAACAACCTCCCGCATGATGGATCCGGGTATACACCCAATTAGGCCCAACAACATTAGGAGGCACTAACACTGGGAATTTCTCAGGAGGTCACCCATCCTAGCACTACTCTGGGGCTGGCACGCTTAATCGTCAGCTCGATGCAAATGATTTACCGTCACACCAAAAGCTCAAGCTTTTGGTGTGACGGAAAATCATTATGGTCTCTTTATGGCCTTAAACAAGCCCCTCGGACTTGGTATGCCAAGATGGACTCCTTTTACTTATATTAGGGTTTACTAGGTTTCGCTTTGATCCAAATGTTTATATTCTACGATAAGATGACTCCATACTCAATCTTGTTCTCTATGTTGATGACTTGTTGATCATAGGCAACTCTTCCTCTATCATTGATTCTATGAAGATCGCCTTGGCCAACAGGTTTTCCATGACTGACTTAGGTCTGCTTCATTACTTTTTTGGGATCCAGATTTCACAATTTGACTTGGAAATTTTTATTTCGTAACCTAAGTATGCTCTTGACTTGTTTGCTTGTTTTCGATGTCGATTGTAAGTCTTCTCCTACTTCTTTTCTTTCCAGGTTAAGTCGGGTTCGATTGCTCTACTCCCTTGGTTGATGGTACCCTTTATCGACAGTTGGTGGGTAGCTTTATTTACTTGAGTCACACTCGACCGGATTTATCTTATGCTATTGGAATCATGTCCAGATTCATGCAGGAGCCACATGAGCTGCATTGGAAAGCTAAGTGGATCCTTCATTATGTTTGTGGCACCTATACTGATGGCATTCACTATTTTACAGGGGTGGATATTGAACTAATTGGGTTCACATGATTTTGATTGAGCGGTGACTTAGATCATCGAAATATGCCTCAAGTTACGTCTCTCTCTTGGTTCGGGTCCTATTAGTTGGTCTAGCAAGAAGTAGAATGTAATTACGATATCTTCTACAGAGGCATAATACAAAGGAGCAAAGCTTAATGTTCTTTACACTGGAGTTGTTTGGCTACAGGGAATTCTAACGAGTTTGGCATCCACTTTCGGCGGCCTACCATTATCTATTGTGATAACACGAGAACTATCTCAATTTGTAAAAATCTAGTTCAACATCAGCGGACGAAGCACATTGAGATCCATATGCACTTCATACGAGAGCTTATTCATGATGGTATCATTGACATTCAATACATTCAGATAACTGATCAGATTGCAGATATATTCACCAAGCCCTTCACTGAGGTGAAGTTTCTTCACTTGTGGTCTCTTCTTGGGGTGAGGTCTTATGCAGCTGCTCATTTTCTTTGGGATATATAGTCCTTCTCTTCTTCTTCTTCTAGGAAGATGTTGTTTGTACATGGGTACCTTATCAGGCCTTTAGTTTTCGGGCCCCATTGACACATCTTTCTTAGTTGTTTAGGGGTGTCTTCTTTTTCTGTCTGACTCATCATAGCCACTACCCCAGCTTTTATGAAGGGGGGTGTTGGTGTGTGGGATCCTATATGTCCTCCACTCACATAAGGAGGGTCATCTCACATGGGTTAGGTTTAGGATTTGCTTGTGTTTCATGCACTAGGGTTACTCAGCACCCTATATGTATCCCTTCATTTGACATTTATGAGTATACCAAGACACTCCGTTATCCTTGTTATGCAAGTTCTTCCATTGATTGATCGATTCCTCCTTGTGATTATGCTGGAGCTATTACATTTCCTTTAGAGTGCAACTTTATCATTGTGCACAGTTTGCAATACAATTCTTACCAAATCTTTCATGGTATCAGTATTTGCCGCACGACTTGTCGTTACACCAAAAGATCGAACTAATGGTGGAGAAGGATCTCATTGTGTTAACCACCGCTATGCCAACACTCGAAGGATGTCAGCTCGCCTTGTAAACAATCAAGTGAATTGTAATGGATAAACGATAAATGATAAATAGATACAAGATAGATAGATGCAAGGATAGTAGATAAAGATGACTAGAATTCAAGATCAAATGGTAGGTCCTGTCCAGACTTCGAATGTGGCCTAGGAAAGTGTGGATGTAATCTATATGCATTCAAAGTAATCATACCAGAATTCAGAAGATTATTATTTGATGTCATGGAGGAATTCAATATGATCTTCAATGTCTTTTTTGGTTTCAGAAAATCAGATTATACACAGACTTAATTCACGAATGATTTCAAACTGTTCCCAGTAGAAAGGTTGTTTGACTATTGGAAGTGAGTGAATGTTTATGATTTCATGTGATTGAACAGGAATTGCCATCTAACAATAAGTCATGCTTAAAAACATGTTAGAAGTAACAAGCATGTTAAAAACATATATGATAGATTGATAAAAATTGACAAGGGTAAAGTTAATAGGAATCATTGGTGATTTAGGTGATTTTTGATAGTTTAATAAAATCAAACACTTGAAGTTTCGATTAACATTTCAGAGTAAAAGATGACTGAAAATGATGTTAAAGAGATGGTAAAACATAAAAAGAATACCTGGAGGTTGAAATGGAGCTAAAAGAAGCCTTATACGGGGATGAGGTAGATGATGTGAATTATGTTTATGGGGTTTTTTTATATTAGACTTTATATCTTCCATCAAGAGAGGGATGTACTATGATGATGATGGCCATATCATGTTTTTCCCTTCTTGATTCTCGGAGGAGGTAGGTTTCCCGTATGATGAAAAGGGTGGTAGCAAAGATGATGGAGATATGCAGACAATGTTTGAGTGGGCACCCACTTTGCTCACGACACATACCGAGAGTTGTGGGCCCGAAAGGCTCTGCAAGAGGTACACGATTGATATTGCTTTCTTATTCGTATTGGCCGTACAAGCATATATCGATTGCTCGGCCACATGGTTTACCATGGGGGATAGCCAATGTGCATGTATGGTTTATGAGGTGGAGACAGGATATGGGTAGATTGAAGAGGAAGAGGAAGGTGAGTTATTACAGGATATGGTGATAGGACTATAGATTGGAGATGTCGCTTAAAGACCATGCCTATATTTTCCGATCCCTGTAACATTCCCATTTTAAGACATTAGAACAAGGGAATTTTTTTTTATATAACATTCTCTGTTCTAATTTATATAATTTAGAACACACGACCAAGTTTTAATAATTGTTCTCTATCCCATTAATGTAATTTAGAACACACAATACTTTTAAAACCAATGTTCTTTGTTCGCATATTTATAATATGGAACACACATTCAATGCCATTCAATCATATAACAGATACCATTTGCTACTGTAATGACTCGAAGAACTACCGATCTCCCATTTTATGGCTCGGAGTTTCAACGATCTCTCATTTCATGACTCAGCTACTTACCGATCCTTCATGTTAATCCATGCATTGTATACTAAGTATACTTGGTTCTCTTACCAATTTCGGTTATCGAAGTGTTCCATTTAAGAGGCCTATCTGAATATCTGTTACCGATACTCATCTGAAATCTTGCTTCTTAAACTAGGTGATTAGGACAACGCAACCACCACTTGCGATACTTTGGCCAAAGATTTTCACATGCTTTGCATGATCATATTCCTAGACATTATACACATCAATGGAATACATCCTTCACCTCACTTCGTCTGTTATCTAGAATGGTCTTTTCTGACCTCTGTCAGTCCTCTCATCCAAGTTTAAACTTTAACCCAAGCTAGCAATATGAAAGAGTATAGGAAGACACTCGCGGTGACTAAAGGTACACAAACATACTTTTTGACCCTAGATGAATGCATGTGTCTAGTTACCTTTAGTCTTCCTGAGTCACTCCATATACACGATCACATTCCTAACCTCGTCCAAGTAACTTGGTCCCAACTTATGTAAACTTGATGATTCGATTCGGGAGGGCGTTGTAACATGTCAGCTGCAACATTGTGTCATCATGAAGGCCCCACCTTCATGAAGACACCAGATTGCAGCTGGTGTGTGCCAAGGTCCTACGGAATCCTCTCATCAAGGGATACACATCTAGCTAGAAGTGTGATTAGATTATAATCTTAAGTATTTTAAGAATAAGTTTCAGCAACCGTGCTAATATTCTAACCTCACTTTGCTCGATTCTTACATAGCTAAGAGAGACTTAAATTGTCTTAAAGCTTAATATGCCTTTACTCCTCCTTATTGAAGGATTGCTTAATTCCATCTTAGTTCCTTAATTTAAGCTTCGAACTAACAGTCCACTACAGCTTAACGTAGTAAGATCAACTTACTAAACTTAACCAAGTTTTATTCGCAACCGCATTTAAATTCAGATTTCCATCTCATTAGACGTCACTTAAATGAGGTCTAACCACAAATGAATGTATTCATTTATTCACTATAACCTTACTTCAGTTAAGGTTTGTTACGAGGAGATATGATTCCTCATACCGAATATCCTTTGGATCAAACATCTCAAGGATATTAACGAAATCAGAATACAGATTCAATTGTCTCTTTATTTATATTCATTAGCTTATATACTAGTTCCGAATATCGTTC
Source organism: Taxus wallichiana var. yunnanensis (assembly GCA_018340775.1). Lineage (NCBI taxonomy): Eukaryota > Viridiplantae > Streptophyta > Pinopsida > Cupressales > Taxaceae > Taxus > Taxus wallichiana. The sequence goes on along the minus strand of CM031238.1, from coordinate 443,608,305 downwards.
ATTTAAGAGTTCATATTCACTTAACTCTTTTCAAATGTCAATTTAAAATCCATATTGACCTAAGTATGAATTAATTGCACATTCCAACTTAAAAGTTGTATTCAAGTAAAGAACAAATATTATGTCCCTATAAATTTGTCAACCATCATTTGAATAAATCCAAATTCAATGAATAAAATTATATTCTCAATCTTATTCAAACAGTTCCAAGGTGGTACAGCCATTAAAATAACACACCTTTCCTTTTACTCATTCCTCTAGATTAGAATTTATACAATTTACAAATCCATACAACCGGACTTCATTCATGCTAAACAACATTAACAACTCGTAAAGAAAGAAGAATACAACTTTTTCTTTTTTTTTTTTCATTTCCTCGTAGAAGAATAATAAAATCTCAGAAAAGATCCATCCCTTAGTTAATCAGAAGAAGCATCATAAACAACATATCTTCATTTTTACTCACGGAATCCATCTGCAAAATTAACTTGCATGGGTCAGTTCATCAACTGAGCATATTAAGCACTTATCATTAAAATGAGGTGCTCTTGATTAACTGTCTCAATAAAAGAACTCTACTTTTATGAAACGTTTAAAAATTGAGATGGACATCATCTATGAATTAAGTGCTGATAAGGATGAACAACTTAACAACCCAATCCCCTAATTACCATCACAATCAGACAAAAAGATTTACTAACTTTCTCCCAAATAATTACTACAACCCGCAACACTTTATTCACATTTCCTTACTGTTTTTATTCCAATAACGCAAGGGGTTCATTCCGTATTTAAAACAATTACTACCAGAAGTAATTTCCTCTAAATAGTTCCAGATTAAAAACATCTGTAAGAGCTAATACACATATGTATATAATGTTGTTCTAATGCAATTACTATCAATTCCATTCCCTTATTATAGTTGAAATTTCAAGAGATGAATTTAATTAAAAATTCAAACAGAACTACTTCCCTTTTGTACTACTCATTTAATTTCAAACAAATCAAATGCAGAAGAGAAAAGTAGTCATTCACCGTGACAACACTGGTGTCATTTCTCAGAATTCAACAAGCAGCATAGTACTTCTTTCAAATCAGAAAAGAAGAAAAACAACAGTTAAATGCAGTTGCTTACGCCTAAGGCAGTAAGAAATTCATTCAATATCAAATATAGAATTTCAACTGGATAAGAGAAGAAAATAATTATTACTTCCGATTACCCATCCAATATTCCCTTTCTTTTCATCACAACTGAACTGGATGATTTAAACAAGAAGTGATAACAATCAATGATAACAGTCAAAGAGAGAGAACAATTAAAACCAATAATCGAATGAAAGAAGAAGATTCATATTATCTCTTCTCATTGCTTAGCCGATTATCAACTAATTAGAGCCGATCTGCACCCATAGGATAATTTCTTCTAACAAGTCTATTTCAGTGTTTAAAACTTACTAATCACCATTCAAGGAAGCATACCAGAGTTCATTTGCATCGATTCGATTCAATTAAAATCGCAAGTATAAAAAGCAAATTCGAATCTTTCAATTAAAATCATTTTCAATAATTATTCTCCAAAACGAACATTTCCAGCTAGGTCTGAAACAAGCAAGAATGTACAACAAACAACAAAATCATGATTTTTATCATAATAATAAAAGGAATCATTTTTCAAACACCAGAGTAAGAAATCAACTTCAGTTCAGTTTTAATGAAACAACGAAGAAGTTTAGACTGCAGTTCGTATATATATAAATATATAAATTCATCATTGAATTCAAGGGAGAATAAAATGATAAGCTCTATTCCATCCAACAGATAACTAGATACTCTGTTCCAGATTTAAAATCATTCATAGATTTCAAACCAAATAAGGAGACATTGAATCGTTTTTAAATCATGCAAGGGTAAGACGATGAAATAAATTCACTGTCCCAAAGAATTTGTATTCTATGCACTGTAATACGACCAGAAAAATAACTCACGCAAACAGTTCCATCAAGCATTCTCACGTTTTTCCAAAACCATTTACACGCACAGAACTCAGAAAACAATCTACACATCACTGTTACTTCCATCAAATCAAACCCATAATGGGAGATAAAACCAAATACCCATTACTGTAAAAATTCAAACAACAAGGATAGATTTCATCTCATTACCCTCCTAGTAAAGAAAACACCCAATTCGTATTTATTCTCAAAAAGACAACTCAACCCAGAAATCTCATCAAAGATATCAACATTTTCATTTTACAAAAACATCCAATAAAAGAGCAGAGTTCTTTTAATGAAGACGCTTAACAAAGAGCAAAACGGTTTAAAGAGAAGAGCTCAACATGCCTGTAAACTTCTTGTGGCTTGAAGAAAATCGTGTCCACACCCTTAGGAATTCTTCTTTTCTACGGCGATAAACAACAAGTTTTCCCCAATGACCTCCTTACTCCTACACAGCTCAAAAACAGCCATGGGTAATCAAAACAACAAGCAACAATGACCAGAATAGTTGCAGGTTCGAAAGAACCATAAAAGAAATGCAGAGCAAAACTCAAAACCCGAATGAACAACAATAACCACCAAAAATTCCTCTTTCCCTTTCCAAGGCGAGCTGGTCACCAAGACCGAGATCAATAAATGCATTGAATGCATTGCTTTTTCCTCTATCTCCACGCCACCACCGACTCAGGTTTGGTGAGTTCCACCTTTAAATTTTTGCATGTAATTTCCTTCTTAGCTACATTGCTAGTTGGATATCTCCAACTTCCCATGTTCCCGCCAAACTTGGCGTTTAAAACTTCAAGGACATCATTTAATGTCCCTTATTAAATTTCAAACCTTCCCTTCTTATCCTTTTATCAGCATGTATCCACAAGTCCCCCTTCTAGGGTTAGCATTAGTTTAGGTTGTATTGTCCATAGCTAGGTTTTCCACCTAGGTCGCAAGTCATTAGGATTTGCAATAATTTACATCCCATTTAATTTAAAATCCACATAGGGTAGTAGTTAGGTTATAGGCTAAAACATAGTTATAGGTTAAAACGTAGCCGTAGTATTTTAATTAATGGGTTCTTTTAGTAAGTTTACCAACTTACGTTCATATCCAGCATAATGCAGGACGTTTGTTCCATGCTTGACATATCTATACTTTGTTCGCTCGTACCAAAACTCTTACTGCCTTACGCTCTCCGACGTTACTATGTGTATGTAGTTTAGAAATCGAACCTTTCCATTGGCAACATGGTACCGAATAATTATACCTGTAACCAAGTTCTGTAACATTTATAATGACCTTCAGTCTGGTTCTAGACTTCGTTCTAATTAGAAAGTAAATCGACAAAGTGATCACAAAGAAGGCCGCAACATACCTTGGATCAATGGAATTGATTCAAGGTGTGTTGTCAACAACAATATGAGTTCATCAATGCAAAAGCAATTATGTTGTTTCACACTTTGCAAAACACAAGTTATAATGACCTCGTCCCAAGTAAACAAGTTACAGTAAACAAGGGTTCAAATCAGTAACACATTATTTTTAAGATTAAAAGATATATCTTAACATAATTATCCTCATTTCCACAGTTACAACATCATGAAAAAGAGGTTATCATAGTAGCTTCCAAAATCAAGACATTACACTGCCCCGGGTATGAGCATGAGCTTGCTGACACACAACAAGATAAATGGGTGCAAGCGAATAGAGGCGTGAGTATGAGATGGTTCGATTTAATCATGTTAGACATCATTTTGGATTATTGGAGGAAATTCCTAAGGAGCCAATGTAGTATAGACTAGAGGAGAGAGATACAAATACTCCCAAGGTATCAATTGGTAGAATTTTTATTATTGTTGAGGAGTGTGGGGCCATGGGCCCAAATTCTAACGGGGATATAGTGCCTATTGATGATGCAGGGGTTACACCCAATTATGGACCTTGGTGGACTTGAGCATTTAGAGAATTTGACAGGGATCGAGTAGTACGAGTGAGGATAGTGTGTGTTTGAGTTGAGGGAGCACAAGAGGTGGTTCAGTGAGTGATGATGATGATGAGGATGTAAATGGAGATCTTCTAGATGTCAGAAGAGCACGGTTGAGGGCCGAAAAGGCCACAGTGGAGGGAGAGAGGGATAATACCATGAGAGAGAGAGGGATGATCTCTTGGGTATCTGGGATGCATTGATTACTGAGTGAGAAAGTGCAAAGTGATTGAGCGAGATGAGCTCGGGATTTAGATGAATTAGATATATTGCAGACCGAGACCGTTATGGTCAACAACAAGATACTTTGAATAAGGCCTTAGGAATCATGTGGTCTTCTATATCACGTGCAAAGTTGACAGTTCATGCACAAGCTAACATCCAAATGGGGGCATCAGTTATGGTAAGTGTGGCTCATTATCAGTATTTACGTGTAGAGTTGGCATATTATGAGGATATGGTTACACACAATTTTCGAAACGCTACTTTGTATATTGATCATCTAGCGCAGAGAGGAGCAACACTTAGTGCAGTGTGGGTAGCATGGGTCAGCCACCTAGGAGACCAGATGGAGGATCCGGTGGTGATAGAGGAGTTGGTGGTGGTGAGGGAGACCAGGGTGGTGTTGGGAGTGTTATTTGAGTTAGTGATTTTATAGATGATATCCATTTTACTGGATAGAGATGATATGTATTTGTTTTGGAGACTTGATGTATACAACTCTTTGTGAAGCCTTTGTTTTATATGATGTACCGAGACTCTTTAATGATGCATGCGTGATTTTGATTATATATTTATGATGATGTGGAGGTTGTGGTTTATCTTGTTTAATTTTCATGTGTTGATGATGTATGTTGATATGTTTATGTTTTGAATGTGATGTAAAAATGTTTATGATGATGGGAAAATGTGATTTATATGATTAAAATGTTGAGCATATTAATGGGGTATGAAAGATGTGAAATAGGGATTTGATGATTACGTGTGTTGTGACTAAATTGTGATCTTTATGATAATTTTTATCAAAATGTAACTAATGAGATAGGAGTAAAAATGAAATAATTACTTTGATATATATGTGATGGGTATAAAAATGTGAAATCACTTACACTTAGCCTTAGCAATAAATATTAAATGAGATTATAAATAGGTAGTTACACAAGATCTTAATAAAGGATATGGAATGATGTGGTTGTACCTTCCTAAGACATGAAAGGGGGTTTGTGTATGTGTAGATCAACGTGGGAAGAGGGTTCTCCTTTTCAATAGGTTCATAGAGAAATGCCCCAACTTTACATATTTTACTTTGATGCAAACTAATCGATGCGGGAAGTTTGTTGTAATGGGAAAGTTGATCGATGTAGGAAGATTTCTTATGATGCTTTTGATATTTTGATTTTTTAAAGACTAATCGATGCGGGAAGCCTTTTCACATGGGTATCCATCCTTTGAGGGTATGGTATACATTTTTATTTTGATTTTACAAGATAGTCATCCTTCAAGGGATCGGTCTATGATTTTGACTAGTAGCTGTCCTTCGAGGGATCAGTCTACTTTATTTTGATAATATGATTTTGATTTAATTTTGAATAGTTTTCCTTCGAGGGATCGGTCTATTATATTTGATTTTGATAAAGACCATCCATAGATATTTTTAAATTTATTTTGAGCTGAGGCAAAGACCCTAATAAACTATTTCGAGGAGGGGAGAAGATATGTACATGACCTACATATACGTGCCCCATGACATGTTTTTCAGTTGGTACAAGGTAGGTGAATGTAATGATTGCGGGGTTCCTGTGAAGGAGGAACTTTTCCATAGTGAAATATACAAGGAATAGAGTTGTGGTACTTGTCTTTAAGGTGTATTAAGGATAGTGATGGAAAGAACCACATGCTTTCAAATCATTAATGTGATAAGATGGATGTTTTTATGATGGTATAAGATGTTGGATATAACTATTGTCATGATGATCAATCATTTAACAATAGAAATGCGGAAAGTGCAAGGCATTCAAAGGTTCCTTTTCAGGTTCACCATCAAGGGAGGCAAGGCGATATGCTCCCGACCCATACTTATGAGTGATAATGTATGAACCAATCTAATTAGGGGTGAAATTTCCACGTTTACTCCATTCTAAGGTATTGAAATTTTGATTTTATTTGAGGACAAGATCACCAATTTTAAAATCACGTTCTTTTACATGTTTATTATAGGCTCGTTTGACGCATTCTTGATATATTTTATGATTCAAGGACCTTGAGGTGTTTTTCATCTTATAATTCAAGTTGTGCTAAGTGGTCTTGTCGATATTATTCATCAGAATGAAATCCTTAAGAGATACAAGAACTGAAGGAATTTGGAATTCGAGGGGTAGGACAACCTCAGAGCCATAGACATGTGAAAAGGGTGTAGAAGTTGTAGGAGTATGGATGCTAGTCTGATAAGCCCATAGAGAAAATGATATTTGGAGATGCCCATTCCTACCGTGTCATCTACTTTTTCATAAGGATTTTAACGAGTGTTTTGTTAGAGGCTTCATCCTACTCATTCGCTTGAGGATAATATGATGATGAGAAGATGATTCGATGTTGAATGTGTCATAGAGTTTGTTAAGTTATTTGTTCTTAAGAGATTTTCCATTATGTCTCTGTGACAATTTTATGCAGAACACCAAAATGACATATGATGTATTGATATATGAAGTTGGTAATATGTCCTAATTTATTTAAGGTTAAAGGGATAAATTCAACCCATTTAGTGAAATATTCAAGTAGTTGTGATAATGGAATGATGTTGTTGAGATGATTTAGGATTGATAGTACCAATGAGATCTAACCCCCATTGAGAAAAAGGCCATAAGTCTTGAGCGAGGTTGTAATGTTTAACTGGGGACATGGATGAGATATGAATGTAGTTGGTATTTTACGCATTTATTAACGCATGCACAATAGTACTGATTGATAGTATGCTAGTAGTACCCTAGCCGCAAGACACGTTTAGCAATGACATTTCCACTAAAATGACCTCCACAAATACCATCATGGACTTCTTCGATTTCTTTGGTTGATTCATGATATTTAAGGAATATTAATAAAAGACCGTCAAAGCCACGTTTATAGAGGATACCGCCTATGATGACAAAGTGGGTGATGCGTTGAAGAAATGATCATTTAGTGTTTCGTGATAAGTCAAAGGGGATTTTAGATTCAAAAAGATAGTCATAGATTTGAGAATACCATAGGTCTGTTATATTGTCTTCGATAGTATTGATAGAGGGAATTTGATCTTGATGTGAGGGATGATCCAATCATTGAACAACTATGGATACTTTAGTGTTGTCTTTTGATTCTTCAGTTTCTAAGGGAATGAGGGCTCCTAAAGAGGCCATAGTGTCTGTAAACTTGTTAGAGGATCACAGGATGGTTTGGATGGTATAATGATCAAAGGCTTCGAGGATAAAATGAACAACAACTTTATATTTCTGTAAGATTTTATTTTTACATTGATATTCTCCTTTGACTTGATTGATGACAAGTCATGCGAGTCTCCATATATTTCTAATATGTGAACACCTAGGAGGATAAAAATTCGTAAGGCCCATGATTAAAGCTTCGTACTCTGCCATGTTATTAGTGCAATCAAAGTTAAGTTTAAATGAAAGTGGAATAGGAATACCCTATAGAGGTATGATAACAACATTGGCCTAGCATTTAGATCTCGTCGAAGAAGAGGGTCTTAGGGATGAATTCGTTTTAAATCGACATGGTTAATTGATTCGTCTAAAAAGTGTTCGTGAGGAATTTGTTTGTCGGGAAGGGGGTGCGTCAATAAGATGATCTATAATAGCTCGGACCTTGATAGATTTATGTGATATGAACTCAAGGTCAAACTTAGTCATAAGCATAAGCCATCGAGTTATACGGTCATTGTGATATGGTTTAGAGTGCATGGTTTTAAGTGGATTAAAGCTAGTAACGACATAGGTATTGTGGTTAAGGAGATAATGATGTAGTTTAGAAGTGGAAAAGTATAAGGTGCAACATAGTTTCTCATCTTTGGTCTAATGAGTTTCATAATCGTGAAGTGTGTGACTTATATAGTACATGACCTGTTCATGACCTTGATTATCATGGTGAGCAAGCATAAGTCCTCAGGCATGTTCTAAAGTAGATATGTATAAATAGAATGGATCCCGCTCACGTGGTGGTGTAAGCACATGTGGTGATAGAAGGTAATGTTTAAGTTCATCAAAGGCCTTCGGAAATCAGAATCCCATTGAAATTTTACATCTTTGTGGAGAAGATGATGAAATGGTTGACAATGATCATAAATTTGTGATATAAAACGTCGAATGGATTGAAATTTACCTTGAATGATACATAGTTGTTTAATATTAGATGGGGGAGGCATTTCAATTATTGATTTAACCTTGGATGGGTCCACTTCAATACCTCAGATAGATATGATGAATCCTAAAAGTTTTCCAGTGAGAACACCAAAGACACACTTTGTAGGATTAAGACGAAGGAAATATTGAATAAGGTGAGTAAAGATGGATTCAAGGAAAGAAAATGATCTTTACATCATTTAGATTTTCCTAAGAGATCATCAACATAGTATTTGATAGTTTTGTGGATGAGGTCATGAAAAATATAGGTCATAGTGCATTGATAAGTGGATCTTGAATTTTTAAGACCGAAAGGCATAACCTAGTAGTAGAAGGTTCCTCAAGGGGTGATAAAGGATGTTTTGTGTTGATATTCGGTAGAGATGAGAATTTGATTATAACTAGAAAATCCATCCATAAGGGAGAGCACTTCGTGGCTAGCTTTTAGGTCGACAAGTTGATCGATGTTTGGAAGGGGAAAGTCATCTTTAGGATATGCAATAATGAGATCCCAAAAATCAGTACAGATACGTAACTTGCCTGAGGCTTTGGTTATGGGAATGATGTTAGAGACCCATTGCGGATAGTCGATGGGTATGATGAAGTTAACAGATAAAATATGTTGTAATTCTTCTTTAATAAGGAGATCCATGTGGGGATGCATTCTACAAAGCTTATGTTTAATGGGATTGGCATCGAGATAGGTGAAAATGTTATGTATGATGATATTAGGAACAATGCCATGCATATCATTATATGAACAAGAAAATTCTTGGATTTTTTTATAAGAAGGTGGTGAAATTATCTAGTTCTTGTGGGTTTAATGATTGACCAACTTTAACTATGTGGGGTTCCTAATTTAATTTTGATGGTGGATTCATTAAGAAGGGTTGATGTGTTGGTGGTAGGGATTTTTGAAGGAAGTGATCTTCCGCTCCCATATGAGAAAGGATGTCTTGGTTGTCATGACAGTGAAGGATATCGATGGTGGGTCTATCTTTTCAATCATTTATGGCCAGATGAGAGGAATTTTTTTGGTGACATGATTGGATTGATAAGTTAAGGGTCCTAAGGAAATATTATTGACTAAAAAATGTTAGGTGGGATGGATATGGTGTCATCAGTATCCATGGGATCATCTGACTCGTGGATGGTGATGGTTCAAATTCAGTAATGTGTATAGACATGGTTTGTTCGGGTGAGTCGGTAGTGGGTATTTTATATCCTAGACCATATTTTTCATGTGGTTTAAGAGAATGTTGGATGATTAAGTCATGTATTCCTTATTCATAACACTCAAAACCAAAACCTTTCCAGGCATAATGGTGAAGATACATTTGAGCAAAATTTTGATTATATAAAGATTGAAAATATGATGAAAAGGGCATGACATGATGTTGTTCAATGGATCGAGATGAAGGGTAATCGAGTCCCCCATAGACAAGGTTTGTTTTTAGATATGCAGGACCATAGGAGATAACATCTCCTACATCAGGCTCATACATGGGTTATTTTTCAAGGATACCATACATCTTAGGTGTGGGTATGGAGTTAAGCATGAGGAATATAAAAACACTATAAAATACTATATAAAATTCATCCGAGACAATTTATTCATTGAAAGAGAGTTACATATATATCAATTAACCCCTACAATGGTGGAGTCAAACATGATCTTCAATCCCTACAATCTCTCAAACTTATCCCTAAGATATCTCTAGCTAATCTCTAGGATATATCTCACACTAAAATAGCTACGTGAGTTATTCTTACAACTCACCAATAATAAAACTATTACAACTATATTATTAATATGAGTTCTATAATCTCATTATTAATAATATTACAATTCATTTAATAATAATACACAATATTTTGGTAACATTCACTCCCCTATTGTTAACATTATTAACTCCCAATATACACTCCCCTAATGTTGACATGGTAAAAAACATTCACACGCTTATCTATAGTATGCTCACCCATGTGGCATGCCCAACTTGGCTCATGACCTTGATAAAAAAAAGGCTCTTTCCTTCCATGGTTTTAAACAAGTTTACCACAAACCTTGACGTGACAGGAACCATCAATTGTCCACCTCATGTGGTTTTTTGGATCTTCCACAAACCTTTTCAAGATCCACGAACTGACTTACATTGGTGTTTCTGATCTTTTGCAATGTTCTGACATCAAGAGAAAATATAGGAAATATCGCTCACGTAAGAGCTCACTTATTACAATAGTTGAACATGTATGATTCATCTGTTCTTATTTGCAGAAAGTAAACACACAACTGAAAAAATGAAATGCCACAACACCATTGTGTGGCCCCGTTGCTTGCGGCTGGTAAGAGGTCGTTGATTGACCTCCTTCCTCTATTTCCTCGTCCTCCATGTAGATGATACTTATTTAGTAAAGAAAATCTTAATTATAATCGTTGTCATCATTCATTGATTCTTCCTTATCATAATATTTTTCTTCATCGCTGACCATGGCATTACTTTGTATCTTCCCATCAAGTAGGTCTTGAGCTCTTAGTTTACAATTTACATCCATATGACTAGGTTGTTTACAATAGTAGCAGATAAATCGCTTCTTTAAATCCTTGGAAGTTGATCCTTGCTTAGAAGAATATTTAAATCTTCTTTTAACAAATGATTTGTCATCTTTATTTTTTCCATACAACACACTTTCTTCTAGATCAATATTCTTATTTTCTTCATCTATCAATGAAGAAATTAGATCTTCTAGGCTAGGATTTATTTTTCTTAGTGTAAAAACCATGTTGGAATAACTGGCAGACATGTTATTTAGTAATACAAATTTTGCATCATCATCAGGAACATCTACTTTTATCCCTGCTAATTGATTTAAAATGGAGCGAAACTTACTTATGTGTTGCACCATGTTGTCACTTTCCTCCATCTTGAGTCCAAACAATTTCTGTTTGAGAGATATTGTTGCGCTTCCTATTTGGGATCCAAAAAGCTTGTTCAATGTAGTCCATATGACATTTGAACTTTTTGATAAGTCTATATGATGCAAGTAAGCATCAGATAATCCCAAGCCAATAATTGTTGTAGCTTTTTGATCCTTGCTTTCCCATTTGGTGGCTTCATCTTGCATCAGTTGGTTTTGGTATTTTACCATCGGCAATTTCCCACAATTCTTTGTTAATTAACAATAATTGGGTTCGAACTTTCCAGGTATGGAAATATTTACCTTCAAACTTTTCAATATGACTTAATTTTTCCATTATGGGTGTCGAACTCAGTCGAAAATGCACCCTTACAATAAACTAAAAAAATGAAAGTAAAATTTTATGAAATTTTATTTTCGATTGATAGTAGATAGCATATGATCAATGCAAAGAGCTCGAAAAACACACATTTAAAAAAAAAAACATCATCTTAATCTGAGTTACCAACAGAAATTTATGGCAACTACAAATTTTAAATCCAACATCTTTCCGGACCCCTTTCCAAAAATGGAATTTTTTTTCGTACTTGTGTTTTTTTCACTAAATCCAAAAATGGAACTCACAGTTTTTTTATTTTTCATTCCTACATACAAACAGCTTCACTACTCAGGAAATCACTTTCCACAATTGGATGATTTGTTAGGAACTCGCATCGTAGATCTGGGCACGTCCATGTGTAAATTTAGGCGTAAATGGGTGAAGTCCAGAACAAAAAACATGGATGAATGGAACTGCATGAGTCCACACTTAAAAAAACTCAATTGCACAGCGATGAATGCAAATTTGTTAGCCAAGCGCAGAAGTATGGAACAAAACACGAGCTTACATGTAAAGATAACCTCCTAGTCATGCATGTAGTAACAAATACTTGGATCCTTCACAAATATGTATGGAATGCTTGACTCTCATTGCTGGTCACAAGAACCCTGGTGCTCTGATACCAAATAATAAATTTGGTCCAGATTATTAGAAATAATCTAACACAATATCATAAAAACATAGAATATAAAATACTATATAAAATTCATCTAGGAAAATTTATTCATTGATAGAGAGTTACATATATAGATCAATTAACCCCTACAATGGTGGATTCAAACATGATCTTCAATCCCTACAATCTCTCAAACTTATCCCTAAGATATCTCTAGCTAATCTCTAGGATATCTCTCACACTAAAATAACTACGTGAGTTGTTCTCACAACTCACCAATAATAAAACTATTACAACTATATTATTAATATGAGTTCTATAAACTCATTATTAATAATATTACAATTTATTTAATAATGTTACACAATATTTTGGTAACACAAGCATGGTGAAAATAACAAATGTGTTGTTGGGGATCTTCTTTACTATAAAATTTGATAAAATTCGGAAGTTCCCAGTGAGGCGGATATGATTTGTAAGGTATTGAGGGGTAAATGGGCTCATTGCAGATTTGTTCATAGGAGAGCACATTCTTAGGACTTGAGGAAGTGAATTCGAGGTTGGATATTTTGTTCATGAGAGATTGAAGGGGGTTTGGTTATGATGGTTGTTGTAAGGATGAGCTAGGTTGATTGAATGAAAACTAGCTAGGCTGTGGGTATAATTGATACTTTGTTTAGGGATATTCTATTGATAAGGGATATTTTGTTGATAAGGAATGTTAGTGGGGATATTGTAAGTGGATTGAGACACTAAGGGTTGTGATGGTTGTACATATTGATAAGGGATGGGAATAGATGTGTTAATAAGAGGTTGTGATGGTTGGGGGATATGTTGGAAGGGAACAAATGTATAGGTAAGGGGTTATGAATAAGTGAGCGGTTGTTGGAAGTGTATAGAAGAAGCAATAAAGGATGGTGCTTGTTGTGGGATATTTTGAATAGGAATAGATTGGGGTATGGAAATGAGTGGTTGTGAGGGTTGAGGTACATGTTGTGAGATAAGAGGGTAGAAGATGATAAAGAAATAGGGTGGGTGCTAGCAATAACACTAGTGTTGACTAGAGGGATGGATGTAGGAATGGAAAATGATGTTCTGAACGGGGTTGGTGTTTTTTTGAGAAGGTGGTGGTTGAGATATAGTGATAGAAATGAAAAAGAACTTACTAGAGGTACCTAAACGATGAGGATGTTGGAGGAGTAGATGAGGAAGCATTAGGATTTTTTTGAAGAGGTGTGGAACCAGTAGAAGGATCAGGTGAAGATGTAGGTTTTTGAGTGGATGTGTCTTGAGAAGAAATCATATGAAGATTGAAAATAAGAATGGAAGGCACAACATTAGATGTTTCAGGTTGAGTATGAGGTGGATATGGGTGTAATTGTTGAATGATGGGTTCTTGAGTTGGGTCAATAAGATGGGAAAAACCACATGAAGGATCAATAACATATGGAGGTGGTTCTGCAATGCGATGGTTGAAGTTGGACACCCCTAGCTGCAAGGTAAGTATTAAGGGCTACGGGGTTTGAATCTAAAATCTCGAAAAGACAGGATCTGTACAATCAAAGTAGTGAGGATTATGAGGATTAGGGATTTTAGATGATGCAAATTGAGAGCTAGGAGAATGTGGTGGTTCTAACTCTTCTATCTGAGATAGATGAGAGCTTTGACGATGGAGTAGGCATGCGGAATCTAAAAGGAGTTTTTAGATACTTTCATTATAATGCTCATTTTATTCCTCCCAAATTCGTTGATTTTAGATTGAGGTGTGGATATTTCTTGATTTGGATCTATAATTGGTTGAGATTGTGGGGTTTGATGGTGTAATGGTGTAGATTGTTGGAATGGACTAGACATGTTTTCAAATGTTTGGACACACGGGATTGTTGTCTTGTAAGTACCATGATTACAAACACACAATCACCTACAAATGAAAGATAACTAAGTGGGTTGATTACAAACAATAGACAAATCAAGAAGAATGAATTTTTAGATTATCTTGAATTAATTAAGAAAATATGAAATGTGCTGGCTAATGGGGTCCTAGGAAATGGTTGTCTATAGCTGGTTTCAAGATTGTTTAAGGTTAGCATCCTCAATATACTTAAAGGTACGTGAGGCTCAAATATGTGTTGGTGTCAGTACAAGGCCTAATATTGGGGCCTACCCCTTCACTTCATGGTCCCGTAGCGATAAGGGATTTAGGTGCTTAGCCAATATACCGACAACTACTTGTTGATACTCGCCATAAAAATGAGTCACTTTCCTATTGGGTGATGAAATCCCAATATTTATCACCTGGGTAGGAGTGTTTAATGCAAATTTGATATTTGATGTGATTTGGTTGTGTGGGGGAAGAATCAAGTGAATGCAATCAGTTAACCTTCCTAATTAAAGCTATATGATCAAGCAATATGCAATGTTCATTTTAATCCCAAAAGAAACAATTGATTTCGATGAGGATAGACAAAAATATGTAGTATGGAAAGAAAAAAGAAGGAAAAGGACTCACCTTAATAACGCTTCCTTTTTATTTTTTTGCAATTTTTTATTTTTATATTTTTTTAGCAATATAGCAAATCTAGCAAGCAAAAATCCTCTAGAAACAAGAAACCTGCAAGAACAAGTTAGAAAAAATAGAAAACAACATAAAAATAGGGGTTAGAAGGTTGACTACTGAGTAATCAAAAGAATCTAGAGAAGTCTTCGGCGATTGGTGAATTCTTTGGTGATTCATGTGATCACTAACAATTTGACCAATTCTTCAAATTTGGATTATAGAGAAGAAAATCTAAATGTGAAAAATATGAAATTTGAATGAATGAAAGAAGGGAACTTAGGTCCCACTGGGTGTGCTAGAATGTTCAGAGATTTTTTTACCTTTCTACTTGAATTAACAAAGTGAAATAATAAAAACAAACCGACCTCAGAAGACGTGGGGTTTAACGATACCCGTAGATGATGGTTGGTGATGCTTGATGTTGATGGAAGTCACGCTCCATCTAAAAGTGTGCACAAGATCTTGTCCTGCAAAGAAACATGCGCTCAAAGACACTAAACAAAATGGATTAGATAGATAGATAATCGAGTTGCTTGAAAAATGACGATTCCAGAATCTAAATGGATTCTTTGAAGGATGTCGGCCGCCTTGTAAACAATCAAGTGAATTTTAATGGATAAATGATAAATGATAAATAGATACAAGATATATAGATGCAAGGATAGTAGATAAAGATGATTAAATGGCAGGTCCTGTCCAACTTTGAATGTGGCCCAGGAAAGTGTGGATGCGATCTACACGCATTTAAAGTAATCATACCAAAAGTTGACAACTTCTGTTTGATTTCTTGGAGGAATTAAAAATGATCTTCGATGTCTTTTTCAGTTTGTAAAATTAGATTATACAAAGACTTAATTCGTGAATGATGTCAAACGGTTCCTAGTAGAAAGGTTGTTTGACTATTGGGAGTGAAAGTTTGTGATTTCGTGAGATTGACCAGGAATTGCCATCTAACAATAAGTCATGCTTAAAAACATGTTAGAAGAAACAAACATGATAAAAACATATATGATAGATTGATAAAAATTGACAAGGGGTAAAGTTGACAGGAATCACTTGGTGATTCAGGTGATTTTCGATAGTTTAATAAAATAAAACACTTGAAGTTTCGATTAAGGTTTTAGAGTAAAAGATGACTGAAAATGATGTTAAAGAGATGGTAAAACATAAAAAGAATACCTGGAGGTTGAAATGGAGCTAAAAGAAGCCTTAAACCTTGTTGGAAAATGACCTGAGATAGTCGGTGAGGTGCGCAAGTTGAATGTTGAAAAACTGATCCACATAAGCTTTGGAGGGATTTTGAAAATGCTTGATGAAGATTGATAATGATGCTCACTGATGAATTTGATATTTTGGTGCTAAGTGATGATATGCAAGAATCTGGAAGGAAATATTGAAAGCAAGAGCTTGAGATTTGAAATTGAGGATCCTAGATGATGGCAGAAAAACTACTATTTATAATTGTCGACGATTAATGAATCGCCGCGATCCGGGTTTTGGGGTTTGGAAGGGTAAAGTGGTTAAAACCACTTCCAAATGGAGTTTTTAGTTTGGATTTGGGTAAATAGTTTTCTAAGTTGTTGGGGATGAGGTGTGATGGTTAAGGGGTTGTGAAATAGGTTATATGTGATTTGTCTTTATTTAATTTTTATTTTAGGGTGGTTTTAGATGGTTAGATGTAGATTTGACAGCTATAGAAAGGATATTTACGTGTGGTAAATATGATAAAGGGGTTATGACTTAGGATAAGGTGATTTTATGAGTGTAAATGATGAATTGGATTAATAAATGATAAAGGGGATGAAGGGTGAAATTTTTTTGTGTCTACAACAACAAAAACAAGAGTCTTCCAAAAAAAGAACTAAACAACCTAGAGCATATCCAGCCATTGTTTAGTGGACTTTGACAAGTTCTTTTTGAGATTAGCTAGATTGTCCTTTAAGTCCTTGATCGAGGTGCCATAATTGAAAGAGGATTTCAACTAATTAATATTGAGTATTTAATTAATTGAAAGAGGATTTTAACTAAAACATCGACGTTAATTGGTATCCAAGATGAGGGAAAACTAGCTAATTAGTGGAAGGTCGCTAATTATATTGTGATGAAGGGAAGAGTAAAATTAATGTAATTTTGTTATTAATATTACACGGTCAAATTAGGTGTCTACATTTCCCCCTCTTTGATGTGGTGTAACACGAGTGACACCATTTCAAAGATGATAGAAAATTTTATTTTATATGGGAAAAAGAAAAATTAATAAGATGGAAGATGCCCCTCGAGCATCGATGGGGTGATAGAAGAAGGTGATGGATGCTCGAAAAGAAGAGAAAAAGGAACACAATGGAAGAAAAACCCATTATAGTTTCAACGAGGTCATTGCGGCGGTTGAAACAATCATGAAAAGGTCTATATAAGGGGTGCGAGGGGTGAAAACAAGACATTTTCACTCTCATTGTTAGTAGAAAAGTGCTCTAGGTGATCACAATGAGTATAAATGACAACACCATAGTTTCTTCATCATGTCGAGAAAATTTGGGATGAATGACATATACATCATCATGAGGAGCACATAGGCGATGTCTTATAATTTAGTTTAGTTTTTTTGGGTTTTAAAATTTTTATGCATTAAATGCCCTAAAAATGAGGGCATGCGAGGCCACTAAAATTGTCCTAGGTCAATTTTAGTGATGTCACGCTACATAACAATGAATTTTTAGAGTTTTTGTGACCTTGCCATGTGATTGGTGACATTGCTACAAGTTGTAGCGACATCACCCAAAATGGTGACCTCGCTACAACCTGTAGTGACCTTGCCATCATCAACATCACTACAACCGGTATCAATGTCATGCAACTTTAGAGACCTTACGCTATACATTAGTGACCTTGCCCAACATCAACAGATTTTCCCAATGTAGTAGCAAAATCACCTTAAAATAGTGGCCTTACTGCAATGTATACTAAGCGACCTCACATGTAGCCAACCTTTTTTGGTGTTTATAAGTTTTTTTACAAAATATACTTAGTCTAATAATTGATTTTCTTCATTTTGTAGGAGTGATTAGGTGTGATTCAACTTTGCGAGACTCAATCTTGTGGCCTATGAGTACTATAAGATTTCCACCCACATGATTGGTCGATTTTGGATGACTTGGGTCTCATGTATGTTGCCATGATGCCAACACTCTGAGGAGGCAAAGCGAGCCATGCGACAAAATTAATAGATATGACATTCTAATACGAGTACCTTCCAACTCTCAACATCGGAGATGACCATTACCTTATAGGATGTCCATCATATACTATGGATCCTGATTACAAGAGATCCTTTGTATTATGATACTATAAAGCCATAGAGTTTGAGATGCTTAAAGAGACATGTTGGTCCTGTCATCCGCCTAGATGGAGGCAAACCAACATAGTGTTAAAAGAGATATGATTGAGGACCTACCCTTGGTATTGATGGCTCTTATTGGTGGCATATTGTTTCTCGACAAGAGTGGACATTACTTAACAAAGAGGTAATATGGGCATCATAAAGAAAGCTATGGGGGAGCATGGATAAGTTTTTTCTTGGGGTACTACGTTTTGGGTCATTTTCACCGATATTTACATTTGGTTTTCCACATAGAGGAACATAACATAAACAACACCAATATATTACATATCTTTTCTTGGGAGCATATAACAATGAGCCAACCAATTGGACCCTTTGAGGCACTAGAGGATGATGACCCATAAGCATTCATATGGATTCGTTTAGCTAGGGTTCACTAGGGATATAAAGATTTTTTCATGTACATGAGGGATTTTGATGAGATAATGCCAACATATATTATATGGAGGCCATAATTGGCCATGAGACCCTTATTATAGACCTATGCAGAGTTGGCATACACGTGCACAGAGTGCTACCTAGTGGGCCGCCGATAATTCATCATAGATTATTACAGCCGAGAGAGTACTTAGGTGGTTTGACTACACACATGGGGCTCCTACAATGCCACATTTGTTTTCACACATGACTAGAGATATCGGTGGTGGGGTCCTATGATAAATGCATCTATAACCACAATAGATTGAGCAAATCAGCCCAAACTATTTGGGATATGAGGAGATCCATTGTGAATCCCGAGACTATAGATGAAAACTAGGTGTGATAGCAACAATTTCACCCAATGAGACTAACTAAACCAAGATGGGGACCGATAAATGTGTCTAAGGCAACCATGTTAGTGTATAAGACAACATCCCTATACAAAACAAGGTGCGGGGATGAGATAACCAATGGTGCATTTTTTTATGGTTGGTGGGAGAGGAGCAGGATGATAGGTAGTAATGTAGAGATGCCACCATTAGTATAGCTCTACTAGCCTTAGGTGTAAGGATAAAATTTATTCCACCCATTATTACAAGGCACAAGGCCATAATTATAGGTACTACTATTGGGGACCATCTAGATCCAATCCAGAGGTCGTGGTCATGGTTGTGAGTAGGAGTGGGGGAGACAGAGGGGGTGATCTTTGCAGCCCGATGAACATAGATTAGAGTGGAGGATAAGATGGATGGGGATAACCTTGGGAGGAGATGGAGGATATGGGGTGGATGGGGCTCCAATATAATGACCATAACACAAATGGATTTGATTACTTCAACAACACCTACAACTACTAGCAGGGCGGGGCCCTTAGGTACAATACCAATGCCTTTGCGGGTAGCCTATTTAGTAGCTACCAAGATATCATCCCTATAGGATGAGATAGCATGATTAGTAGGATGAGAGCCTAACGTAGATAGAGGTGTAGAGATAATACAATTGATAGTAGAGGTGGCACGACTGACAACAATATTAACTCGGATGACCGCAAAGCGGGATAATTCTATGTCAAAGCAAGACACAATATGCAATGAGAGGGACAACCTTTGATCGAGCATGATATAGAGCACAACGAGAGGGATGTTACTTGAAAATTGGAGCAGTTCCTATGTAGAGATAGAGATATAGCTCGAGCAACAGCAAAGGCCAGGTATCATTGAAATGCTAGACCATACTACATGACTTTAGGGAGAGGTGGCCTACTACCATACCTTGTATGAGCTAAGCTGCTCCAACAGACTAGAGAGAAGTGACCTATTCACAAAGGAAAACAATGAGTGGGTCATGGCGAATATTGGCCTCGGTGAGATCACGAGCCTCAATGAGTATGCCCTTAATCATGGGACTAAAATGGTCATCACTACAAGATCTAGGAGGATCGAGGTGATCGATACCATCTATAGGCGCATCTCATAGTCCATCTTAAGGCGAGTCATGTCAAGAGTTGAATTTAATATAGCTAGGATTATTTTTGATTGATCTATGACAAGATGTACCATATAAGTTTGAGACCATTTTTGTAAACTTGAGTGTTGTTAGGAAATATTGTTGTTAGTGCTCTATTAATTATTGGTGTTAGTAAAATATATAAGTAAGTTGTTAATACAACTTACGTAGGAGATTGAGGAGTGATTATAGGGATGCAAGTTGTTAGAACAACTTGCATATATTTGGGTGAGTGGTTATAGCAAAAACAACTATATATTTGTAACCACTTAGTATGAAAATTAATGAAGTTTTTTGTGTGTTTGATCAGCTATGTAATTATCTCAATTTTGTATAATATCCTTCAAACTCTATCAGTGGTATCAGAGTGATTCAATCACAATGAGAAATTGAAAATATATGGGGCAACGTCTTGTTCTTCTTTGCCCCATATTATGTATATTGTTAATTGATATCATCTGCTATTATCAATCCATAAACGTTTGATGGTATTGATAACAATCTCTAGTGTCTAGTGATCTGCCACTTGACTACAGTCTGATGTGTATATTTATCTTCACGCCAGTGGAAATAGCGCTAGTAACTATTGTTTGGTGGCGTCGACCAAGGTTCTTAATGGTCACGAGGATGAGCTGTTCAAAATATATATGATGTAATGTGCTTCCATCTACAGTCATACAGAGTCACATTCCCATATCCAAGAAAATGGTGTAGTTAAATGATTAGTAGAAGAATTGGATCGTGTGAATCTGTACGTTTTCTAGGAGTCGACGTAGATCTGTGGCATATTTCTCGCAGATTTAAAGTCTATGTGCATTTTCTAGACATCTTTTTCCATATTGCATTGAAGTTTTGCTAGCAAATCTATTTTGAGTAGATGCCTTTTCGGGAGTCTTTGATAGACATTGGTTTGTTTTCTTGTTATGGTCACCAACACTCCAAATAAAGCCTCAAAGCATATTGACTCCATGTGGTGCGTACAGGTTTGGGAAGTTGTTTTTTTGGCTCAAAATTGACCAAGTCAGTCATATGTCATTGGTTTTAAATTATCAAAAATTCAAAGTGAGTCGGTCTAGAGTTTAGTTGGCCTCACTTTAAGAATTTTTATAGTTTCATGACTATAATCCACGTCAAAGTCTCTCCATAGTTCAAAACTATAAATGTTATCACATTATCAATATAGTTGTTGATCGATAGGTGTACTATCATTAACTTTATATGAGATAGTTTATTTAGAGTCATTGTGTGTTAAAGTAAATTTTTATTTATTTTAGTAGTAAAAAGTGTCAAGTTTCAATAGTTTAAGTCGTATTGTCATTTTGTCGTCATCAAAGTTGTGTCTCGTCAAAAAATGTTATTGTAAGTCGTCATCATTTGTCAAGTTATTATGGTCATTTCTATTGTCTTATCAATGTAAAAAAGTCATTGTAAAAGTCATGATGCCAAAAGTTGTAAAAAAAAAAAAAAATTCCTTACAAATGCATTTTTGGTGGTATCCGACGTCCGACTGAGGTTTGTAAAATTGAGCTTCATGATCAAATCCGGTTGAGCTAGTAGCATGATATGGAGGATGGAGGCATCGGAGGAAGGAGGTCATTCAACGACCTCTCATCAGTCACTAATGATGGGGCCGCATAGCAAATGTGGTGACATATATATATAGTATGAGTATATGCTTTTCAGTGTACTTTAGTTTTGTTGTGAGTTTCTTTGCAGTGTTCTGTTGCATTATGTATTGTGTATACTTGAAAACAGTTGTATAGGATGGCATAGAACTGCAATGATCCTCGATTGTTGTACTTTGTTGGAAGATGATCAGTCAGTGAATACATTCATTGGCAATATTGATTATGTGCAGCAAGATCTAGACAACAAGATCTAGACAGTGGGATACAAGATGATAATTTTCCTTTATTGTTTTCCTATTTAGAATTTCACATTGTGGGGGGGAATATTAACCAATGTTCCATTCCCATTTTGCAAAAATGGCTAAAGTCAAGGGTAGCTTCGAGTGTGGCGGTGGTGGTTTCCTATGTTGTTCAAGATCGATTAGCAAAGAATCGACAACAATGGATGCAACTAAGAACATTGTGATTCTTAGAGGTGAAAATGTGAAATATTTCTAGTATGTGTTCTATTGTTCAGTTTGGTGAGTTTTTTTCCTATATTGTTCCCTACAGTGTGATATTGATGAGGGCTAAAAATAGTACTTGGCACATCATGATGTGGTTTGTGGTAAACCACTTGAAAACCACTAGTATTGGTTTGTGGTCAGCCGGTGTAAAACCATCCATCGGGTTTGTGATTGTCCTGTGAAAATCACCTAATCATGAAAGCAGGTGCAAGTACAAAGATAGGTTTTCCCCATGTTCACACTAAGGGGGGAATGTTAGGAAATATTGTTGTTAGTGCTCCATTAATTATTGGTGTTAGTAAAATATATAAGTTGTTAATACAACTTACGTAGGAGATTGAGGAGTGATTATAGGGATGCAAGTTGTTAGAACAACTTGCATATATTTGGGTGAGTGGTTATAGAAAAAACAACTATATATTTATGACCAGCTCGATATGAAAATTAATGAAGTTTTTTGTGTCTTTAATCAGCTCTGCAATTATCTTAATTCTTTATAATATCCTTCAAACTCTATTAAGTGTAATTTGGCATCCCCATATATATAGAGATTAGTTTTTTTATTTCATCTATGTGTAAGCCCCGAGTAGGGTTATGCTTTTGTGTTTTAGCTCATGATAGATGTATGGAATTTGTTTTTATGATGTTTGGATAGATGATTGTAGATGTATGATTAGAGTAGATGTGATGAGTATACGATGATGTTATATCTTGTTTTGTCACTTCCTAGATATATTCTTTCTACATTTCATGTTTTGTGTTTTAGATGTCTAGATTAGTCGTTTTATTTGGATTACATCACCTACATGTCATGTTGGGTAGATTAGAGGAAAGGAATGGGTTAGTTAGAATGGGTAATTAGTTATATGTGGATTAGATATGATGAGGGATGAGAAGATCATAACATATCTTTTGAATCATCACAACTTGGAAATAGATTTTTATTTGATGTAAGTAAACAACAAAAAGGTAAAATGACATGAAAATTCATTATACCAATTTTTTTGCAACGTTAAGGAATGAGTCAAATAAAAATACATAAGCAATGCACTACACAAAAGTAAACAAATAAACAACTAAACAAACAAACAAGTACAATCAAATACGCTCCAACACTCAATGTTCAAGATAATTGTACCAATATTTTTGTTATCCAGGATCAATACCCAAATGTTTGAGTTATACAAAAAGGGTTAAGATGATAATATAAGAGAGGATGCATGCAAGGTATTAGATGGAGGATGCAGATGTCTAGAGAAAAGCAAACATATACTATGAGATTTCCCGAACAACGATATATGACGGGAAGATAGACATAACAAGAAAACAAGCTTGTTGATTGAATAAGATCACAAGATGACCCCTATTTCATGTGCTAGAACTAGTGAGTATTGAAGTAGGATTTTTTGTGGTATAGTTTCCAATTTTTAGTGTTTTTGTGTTAGACACTTTTTTTGGGTTTTATGATTTTTTGCAATGTTTTTGGATTTTCTAATATTTTTCAAATTTTTTGGATTTTCTGAATGTTTTGGATTGTCTAAGATTTTCTGAACTATGTAACATAGAAAAAGCACTAAGATTCCCCAATGAGATGTTAGAATATATAAGGGTGAAATCCCACACATATATACAAACATAGGACAAGCGGATCAAGGCCAAAATGGATAGGTTTAATAAGACCACGAACTAATGTTGATGGAAAGCTAAAAATAGTGACCATACCCCCAAGAGGAGAGGTACTTGTGAACAATGAAATCCTTGTATGGCACCGAAAAAATGGTTTTCACCAATGGACATGTCCAAAGCGCAACAATTGTATGGTTTTCACATTTAAACGAATTTATTTATCTTATCTTATTTTTATGTGATTTTTAACTTTTTATTTATTTTTACTTTTGTAATATTTTAAAATGTCTCCAAGCTTAGGTGTAGAAACATTTGAGATGCATGATATTCATGGGATCCTAGATCTTTGAACCATTAGGATAAGTAATCTTATAAGCTCGTGAACTAAATTTAGTGACCACAATGTATGGCCCTAATCAGTTAGGATCAAATTTTCCTTTATTTTCTTGTTCCTTAGTGGTATTAAACTGATTTTATTTAAGAACAAGATATCTAACCTCAAATTCACAAGAAATAATGTGCTTGTTGTAGCTAGCGCAGATTTCATTTTGATACACTTTAAGGTGATTCAAGGTACAAAGGCATTTTTCATCAAAGCAGATCGAGCTTTCCTAGTCGACCACTATGTTATCCTATTCATTATCCAAATAATCTTTCAAGGATATGCAAAAATATGGAAGATTGATCTCTAAGGGAATGATAACTTTAGTTCCAAAAACAAGGGACTATGGGGCTCCACTTTTGTAGGCATCGAGATAGAAGTGTGGTAATCCCATAAGGTATGATGGATATGGAGGTTCCAATTACATGTTATTTTACAAATCAAAATTTTCATAATGCGAATAAGGGTTTTTTAGTGGCATCATATTTCCCATTACCTTGAGGGTAATAAGGGGTAGACTAATTTTGACATATCTTAAAGCATCGACAAAGGGTCTTTACTTACTTATTATTAAAGGATTTACCATTTTCAGAGATAATAGTAGAAGGGATGCCATAACGACAAATGATGTAGTTCATGATAAACTTGGATATCGAGAATAACCTCCACCCATTTGGTAAAGTATTCAATTGCGGTGATGATATGCTTATGGCCATCAGATGAAGTAGGTGTGAGCTTCCCTATAAGATCAATCCCCATTTGGAAAATGGCCATGGTGTAGTGATAGGATACAACAAATGAGATAGGGCATGGATCAAATTTCCATGTTTTTGAAATAAGACACACTTCTTCACATATTAACAACAATCTCTCCATAGTTGGCCACTAATAACCTACACATAGAAGTTTCGTCTCTAGAACCATGTCACTTATATGAGCACAAAGATGTCTTGTGAACTCTTTGGTTCTTGGATATCCTCTTCTAAATTAAGACAACTTAAAAAAGTTACATCATAGCCTCAATGAGAGAGAGTACCTCCAATGAGGGTATAACATGTTATTCATTGGCTAAGGTTTCATTTTTGTGAGTGAAAAATGTCGGTGGGAAGGTACCATCATGTAAGTAGTTATAAATATCTAGGTATGAAGGGGAAAAGGGACCAAAACTTCACACACCAAACATGATTCATGCATTTCATAAGCAGATATTGTTAAGTGTTCCACTAGAAAATTAATTTCTTTGTTACCCTACAGTAGGCCTAAGAGTGAGTTGATTGTAGCCATGACATCCACATACTTATTATGAACTTTTTGTATTTGTTGAAAGGATGTTTTGACAAAATATTATTTAAGACTTCATCCACCATACTCTTATAAGGGATAAGCTCATATTTTGCATTGTACTCATCATTAACTTATTTAATAATGAGTTCCCAAAGAATTGAACTTATGTAATGTTCCATTTGATGGTGATTTTGAGACCAAAAATAAGGGCCTCATATTCAACAATGTTATTGGTACAAGGGAAACCAATCCTAAAATCTCTTGGAATCATATCACATGTAGGAGTGATCAGGATAACACATGCACCTAAACCATGGAAATTAAAAGATCCATCAAAGTAGATATTCCATGTGGTAGATTCTTAGATAAATAAGATAAAAGTGCCATATAAGTTGAGACTCAATAGTTACATTCTGGTAACGAGAGTTTCTATGAGTTGATCTGCTAAGACTTGCCCCTTGAATAATTTTTTATTTACATACTCAATGTCAAACTTGCTAAGTAGTATGATCGAGTTGGTCATCCTCTCGATAAGAGTGAGTTTAGATAAGAGGTATTTAAGCGAGTAAAATTCATAAATAATATTAGCTTTATTATTAAGTAGGTAGTGAAAAAGTTTTTGGAAATCCAAAACAATGGATAAACATGCCTTCTCAATGGAAAAAGTTCAACTCATAAGATATTAATATGTGGATAAGATGATAGATTAATCTATATTTATGTTGGGTATCATCATTTGTGATAAGAGCACACCTATAGAGAATTGGATAGATGAATATATAGTAATAGGGGTTCACTAGGGGTAGGTGGTATTAGAACATGTGGATTGGATAAGTATTGCTTCAATTGGGAAAATTCTTGTTGGAATTATGGGCCCCAATGGAAAGCAACATCTCTTTTAAGATGGGTGAAAGAATGACACTTATCAACAAGTTGGGAAATGAACCTACAAATGGCTTGGATTTTTCCTTGCAAGTTATGAAGCTGCTTAAGGTTCATGGGAGGAGGAATCTCAAAGTAATAGCATTTACCTTTTCTAGATCCACCTCAATTCCTCTTCGGTAATAATGAATCCAAATAAATTTCCCAATATAACACCGAACACACAATTATTTTGATTTAGCCTAACTTTATATTCCTGAAGCTTCTTAAAAATGTGATGAAGGATTACCAGGTGTTTTTCTCTAGTTGTGGACTTATTGAGGATATCATCCACATAATCCTCTACTATATCGTGTAACATATCATGAAATATAATAGTCATGACATGTTGATATGTGGCTCTTGCATTCTTAAGGCCAAAAGGCATGGCCTGATAATAGAAGGTACCTCCAGGGAGTAGTAAATATAGTTCTATGTTGGTCCTCTTCAGCGATTTTGATTTGATTATAGTCGGAAAATCCATTCATAAGGGATAACATTTCATGGCTCAGTAAAATTGACAATAATGTCAATATTAGGAAGAGGAAAATCATCTTTAGGACATGCCTTATTAATATCCCTAAAGTATGTGCAAATCCTAATTCCAATTCATTTCTTGCAAAAAAAATGGTATTAGAGATCCATTCGAATAATCAATAGGTATAATAAAGCATATCTTACCAATAACTTCTCAAGATCTTCTTTAATCAAGAGAGTTATATGTGGATGTATTTTATGTAATTTTTGTTTTATAGTTGATTCATGAATAACTAGATTATGCAAAACCAAAGAAGGATCTAAGTTTGACATGTCCACATAAGACTAAGAAAACATATAAAAAATTCTCTATGTAGTATTGTAAATGTTTATGTTCTTGTGAAGTAAGTGAAACCTTCAACTTGACAATCTTAGGTTGTTCCTCTGTACCAATCTTAACATCAATAATATATTCAACTAGTAACTTGGAACTATCCTTTATAGATGTGGGATCGGGAGGAGATTTAGTTCTTCCATTATTGGCACCTCTACAATATTTTCACCAATAGAATGAGCAATTTTATAATCCATTTTTTATTTTTTGCATTCTTAGTCCACAAGTGCCTCAAAGAGGTTTTCACTATGGGACTTGGATTTTCTATTTTTGGGATTTTTAGAAGATATTTTGGCTTTTTTATTTTTACTAACTATAGAAGTTAGCCTCCTCCCTGATTACGCATATGTGTCGAGGTTAATGAAGAATCCTTTCATATGATCCCCAACAGGAATTTCATCACTCAACCCCATGAAATTTACAATCGCTTCCTCATTATGAAATAAAGAAATTGGTATGTGTTGTTGTTAGTCCCAATCAAAAATGGATGAGTGTATAAGATCTAGTTCAATAGTGGAGGGGGATAAGGTTAAAATGACAACATCCGAAAAAAGGTTAGTGGAGGTAAGGTTATCATAGAGACTACAACGAGACCTTGATTCGGTGTCATAATATGAAGAGCTATATTCACATTCTAAGAGGTGGCATCAAATTATATAGGTGGTGCCCCATAAGGATCAATACCAATGTCATATCTATCCATATTTTGACATGCTAGAATAGGTTCCAGTACACCTTATTCATGTAACCCGTACCCATAACCTTTGTATCCCATGAAATACATCATCTTGTTAGGGATAACATATTATGGGGATTGATAATAAGAGTCCATATTATCATTAGGTGATTGAGATGTGTAGGTGTTATCCAAATATGCATTTGCCAAGATGCCACTAGGGATGAATTTGTCTAGATCTGCAAGGAACTTAAGTTATTCATATACAAAAGTTGGGCTGCCACGCATTTTTGGTGACAGACGGAGATTGGACACAAGGAGGGCCTATTGAAGGGCATACTATCCACAACTAGTATTGAGGATTTTCAATTTAGATTCCCATGAAATAAAAGGGGATGTGGAAGTAGAAGCATTAATTGTATGAGGTGGAAGTGCATCAGGATTGACACAAAAGCTGAGGGCCTCCGACTCAAGTTAAATAAATAATTATATAGAATGAAATTCATAAGCTTGTGGATAATGACCAATCAATGCTCTGCAATGGGAAAATGGTCATGGGTCTCCAAGGATCTTGAGCTCTTATCCTTGATATTATAGTTTGATACATTGATGAAATGTGGAGGGAATGACCTATATGACATGAACCCATGGTCAATCGAGGAGGATGTTATAGGAAGTTCCAAGTTGATTACATGGAATTTGGTGTCGTGCACGACAAGAACGACTTCCATAGGTAAAGTGATTGTTCATGTTGAATGTCATTTCCCATTATCATAATCCTTAATGGTGATCATAATAGGCTCTATCTCAATATCTCGTATGTCCCATTTTTTAACAAGCTCCAAATCAATGGCCATCGGGATAATGAATTTTATCCTTCACATGATAAATTATAAGAATTAGAAGATTGAGGTGTCATTACATTTGGCTCTCGCTCTTGTGAGTGGTCTCTTTCTCCATTTCCACATAAACATGCATCCATTTTTTTCACTTGTCTCCTCCACCTACTTCTAAGGTTGTTATTCATCCATATCCTAAGATCATTATCCATCTGCTTCCTCCACCTAGCTCATCCATCGCGACATTATCTCACCCACCTTGTATTGTTACTACTTCACACCGGCTTCCCAATCCATCGGCATCTATGCTTCTTATAACTGCATCTCCCATAATTATCACCATTTCATCCGATGTTTCGTTTGGTTCTTACACTCATGTTACTACTTGCCTCACATGATTCCACCATCCCTCACATGCCTCTCCATCTTTTTAGGTTACTCTCATATGATCACCTCATTACTGATGACACATTTATGTTTTCTAAGGTTCTTCCATGATTGTTGAGGGATCTGTTATAACAAGAACCTCACTCAATCTTCATGTTATGCACTTCACAATCTCTCTCTAAAGACTACACTATCAAGACATTTCCGATGGCACACTCTTGTTCTATGGTTCATTCTTGATTATCGAGGGGTCTTATATAAATGAACCTCATTTTTCTACACATACGTTGGGGGCATCGCTTTTCTTCCCCCCTCTTCATCATACTTACATACATCATTTTACATCTCTTTCACCTTACACTTAGTAATGTATCATTCTACTATACCATGGCTCATTCATTTTATCTACTACACTACATCACATACATTTATTACTATTTACCACATATTATCCATCTTCATTCATACATACAATCTAATTTTCAAGCATTACTTATCTATTTCCTATCTACATCATCATCTATTTCAAATCAACATAATCATTTACGCAATGCAAATCAAACATCACAAACCAACATATGAAAAATAATCATTGCATCACATATCAATGAACATCAACACCACACAATAATACCAATCATCCATGTATATACATATATGTATATAACGACAAAAATCATAGTTTCAAAAGTATAATCCCTAGGGCAATCCCCATCCATCACTACATACATATACATCATATCTCATCCTCACTATCACTATATACAACCATGAGAGCTCTGGAGCTAGATGTTTCACTACTCAATCTAGGTCGATCGTTACGGCCTTTATATCTCTCCACTTGCCTCTGTAGTAAAGCTACCTCAATTGAATGCTCTGTGAATCAGCCCCGTAACTCCTATACTTCATAAATACATTCGAGCTAGGAATCCTAATGCTATGACCTCCATAGCTCGTTGAGTCTCCACATGAGCCTCATCACGCCTGTTCATAGTATAGTACATGTGGTTGTCGTTATCTCCACTAGATCAAACAAATGGGCATGTTCACCCACAATATCATCCACTTGCTCTAACATCCGACCTCCCACGACCACATCTAGGTGTACATTCCATGCCAATATGTGGATTGATGATTCAACGATCAACAACCAATACGCATCACCCGCAACCATCCAATACCACATTAGTTATCACACACGTTTACCAATATACAACAACTAAGTAATAATCACCAAATACCAACAAACAAATACTTACGCTCATCTAGCACCGTTGTTATGCCATCTCCATCAGGGGAAAGTTCATTCCCCTCTGCTCCTCCAACCGGTGGTCCACTCGCCACATTTATGACCACCGAAATCAAATGCACTAATTGATGTGCTGCTCACCACTCATTATAGGCCTCGGTAAACCCCACATCATCCACTTATATCAGCTCTATGGCTGCATCCACCTCATCTAGGTTAGGGTGCACTAGCTATGCTCCTATCGGCCCCTGGTCTCGCTCCTAGCCACCTCGGTGCTCTCGTATCTCTCACCCATACATACGGCTCTAAGGGCACATCCTAATCCATACCAAACTGTCATGATACCCTCTTTACTTGAAACAACTCAGCCACCCCTAAGACTCGGTCCTCCAACTACATGGTGCATCAATTGCACCATAGCTTTACTCCATCCTCTAGCCATCCACCATTGTCTCGATATGACCTCCATATGATGGCCCCTCAACCCATTTTATCAAACATCGACCTATAAGTGGTCATGTCTAGTCTCCTGCTCTAGGTGCCTACCCACCTTACGTAAAATATATCAAGTCTCGCTCAATCAACACATGGCCCACTGAGTGGCGTCAATATCGTAATGTGCTCATAAGCCCACCCATGTAACAATGTGGTGGCTCTAAGTCTGCCCCCATGGTTCTCCGGCGTAAATCAGTATAGATATTTATATAAATGGGCCAATATACACCTCACCCATGACAATCTCATCCCCTACTCCTTTATACTCTAACAAATATCATACATCTTATATAAAATTCCCACTTCATTATCCTCTACTTCCACTGATGAAGCAATAACCACTGCGATAAATGTTCGCGATCATGGAACACCTAATCTCAATATGGCATCTAGACTAATATGGGTCTTTATCTGTACCCATGTACCCTGTAAAGTATCACCTAGTTGCTCTCATCTACCTCTGAGCATCCACTATGGCCATCACATGTACTCTCTCACCCTGTTGGTAGTCGTAATATACAATGTACATTCTCTTGGGGTCACAGTCATCTCCCCAGTAGGAAACCAAAAAGTACAAGTATCTATACACGACCTCTCACATAATGCAGTAATCATAGGCATATTATGAGGTACCTCCCTAATCTTGTTATGTGTCGAAGGACGACTAAGTATAGTATGTCCCACTCCACATCAGATAACCCTAAAGTCAAAAATCTACTCAAATTCCAACCCCCACGAAACTCCTTGAGTGTATATCAATTTGCACAACACACACAAACAAAATCTTGACATTAGTACCTCATACATATTCAAAATCAACTACTCATGACACAATCACTCATCAATATGTCAAAATTTCATCTTGTATTATCAAAACTCTTTCTTGGGTTGCACAAGGTGCCTAAGAGTAGGTCGTAGGCACCTAGGAACACGTCACCAACACCTAGAACTATGCGCCGGTGTCCGAAGGACGTCAACACCTTGGTCACTCCTTCCTAGGTTATAAACGCACAAAAACCTACAATTTCAAATTTTACAAAAATTAAAATAATTGGGGAAAATTCTCACATTTTAAAAAATAACCTTACTCACCAGATCATCGAGCATCTATGAATTTAGGGCCTCCACTACTCTCTCAAACCTCATCAACCTCACTTCCCTAATCTACAACATCTTCACAAGCTCAAAACTCAAATTCTAACTCAAGCATGGTCCAAATGAAGTTACTATTCAATTTTTACTATTACTATATATAACAATTTTCAATTTTCCATTAACTATAGTTACCATTTACATGTGTTCTTCTAATTAATACATGACACACAATTTTGCTCATATCTTGAACTTCACTACTCTATTTTCCTCCCCATTTGTGCCATCTAGTTCAAAATATCTCCTACAACCATATTGTACACATTCCATAATGTTATATTCCAATATGGCACATTTTGAACTTGACATACATGTGAGCTTGTAACATATTCTATACTACATCTTGTTCACTATTAAGTTGTTTCACCTATACTTTCGGCTCATTTCTCATTATATTCACCTATCCTCCTTTCACTGTGTTGGTCTGAAAATTTGTCGTGAGAGCAAATCTATGGATAGACGAGCCAAAGGTGTGCGGGGCATAGCCCCTCTTTGAGTCAGCAAAGTGAACTAGTTTATTGCTATTCTACCAAGCGGGAATCATGCAAGTCTCACAATATTCTACCTTCGGGGTTGAAATCTCATCCCAAGAGAGAGGTATTTCCAACTTTAGAAGAAGGGGAAGAAACGAGGGGGAGATAGGAAAGATCTAAAGGGAGAAAAGAAATGAATTCCAAAGCGTAAAGGTCGAGGGTCTATATTTTGGGTTGGTAGTAAACAAAGCCGAACCTACTTGCATAGATGAATAAAGCAATACTGATGAACAAATGACAAAAAGGTAGAGATAGATTCAACAGAATAAACACATTAATCTGACATAAGAAAGATTAAATACTCATAACACACATATTCAGCACAAAGTCTTAATATTTGTATTACTATTTTCTTCTGTTACAAAAGCTCAAAGTCTTTTCTTCTTACTTCTATTTTTTATCTGAAAAGTATTCACCTTGAATACAACAAGTATTCAAGTATTTATAGAAGAAGAGAAGGAAAGAAGGAAAAACAAACCAACCACTAATTACAAAATATCTACAAAATATCTAAAAGTCATTTGTTGACTCTTGGCAACTTGGTGGATGACATCATCCCATGGTGCAACATGGATGATGTCATCATTCGTGTCAACATACTCCTAGATATTTACAAAAAGAAGATCGAGAGGAAGGAGACTATTCATCTTCATCTCACGGCCGAAAAGGGTGTCTTGCTTCTGTTGTTGCTCAGGAGAGGTGATATGGAACTGGGCCCGATATTCCATGAACTTGCTAATCATGGGCTGAAGTTGATCCTGGGAAGGATCCTTGTGGCGATCACTGATAGCTTCACAAGTTTCCCGCTCATCTGTGAGCTTTTCTGGGAGCTTGGAATATTCGTCCCTTGCCTCTATCAGGTATCCTATGAAGTCGCGACAGGCCAGAAGGTTGTTGATAGATTCGGTGTCGAAGGTGACTTCTGGCCCTAGCCCCTGTGAAACGGTCTCCTTGAAGATCCGAATAGTTTAATCGCCTTCCTCAAGGCGAAAGAAGGAGTGAGCAAGCCCGGGGACATTCTCAGAACAATTTGCTCCATTTGATGCATTGCATCCAGGGCTTCCTCCTTGACTTTGTCAATCTTTTCCAGGACAAACTCCAACTGATCGACCCGGTAGTCCAAAGTAGAAAGGATTTTGTTGAGGGCTCTGGGGTGATTGAAGACGCCGAACTTGACCAGATCTTTGACTTAACAGTTGAGCATTTTCGGAAGGTCTCATGCTACATCCTAGCATGGTCCAGCTCTTCAGAGATAGGTCCTGCAATCGCCTAGAGTTCTTTGTTCACCCAACTGATGTTCTGATACAATTCGGTGAACTTGACGATTACTCCCTCACTTTATTTGAGGATTTGGCCTCTCCAGGCGGAAACTGCCATACCCTGCTCACCGATTTTGGCGTATTCATTTATCTTATCCTGGCTCAAAGCCTCAGGAGTTTCGGCGGCAGTTGTAGGAGGTGCACTGCCCATTTTCTGTAAGGCATGGAGAAGATGTTTGTTTTGTTCTTTTAGTAACCTCTTCTCCTCCTTTGCTTCTTGAAGTTTCTTGCAAAGGGCATCCACCGCAGATAGGGCCTCCCCTTGTAGAATTTCAGAAGATGTTCCCATTGTGACTTGGGTCACTGTATAATCTGTCGGGGACAGATCCTTTTTACCCTTTGAAGGATCGGGATATGCAATCTCCATTACCCTCTCCCCTGATGCACTCTGAGAGAAGCGGGTTATGGGCTTTGCTTCTTAGCCCCCTTTGATGGAATGACGGAGAAGTCCATCGGTGCGATAGGGACTTTCCTCTTTTGCTGACTCAGATGCTGGGAGATCCACGCTGGACTTAAGGGAACGGGACCGGAGGTAGAAGAGGGAGCAGCTGCAGTGGATGAGGGGAAATGGGTAGAGACACTTGGTGGTGGCATCGAGAGGGAGGCCAAGAAAGTGCTCACGGGAGGAAGGGACACTGCAGGGGAAGAAGACGTGGGAAAGGAAGGGAGCTGAGAGATAAGAGAAGAAATGGTGGGGGATAGCTCTGCAAGAGAAGAGAAGATGGATGACGAGGAAGGGGGAACAGTAGAAGATGGGGGAGAGGACACGACCAAAGGAATGGTCGCTTGGGTCACGCGAGGAGGAGGAGGAGAGGGAGAAGGGATAGAAGGGACCTCAGCAGTTATAGTAGTGGCGACACCCTGAGTGGATGTGCCCGTCGAAACACCTTCCGCCACTTCTTTCTCTAGGGAAGCCAGAGTTACAACTTGTTCTTGCAGCGGAAGGAGGACTTTCAGGAGCTCCTTCTTGAGCGGTGCTCGATTCACCTTCCTTATCCTTGCCTTTGACCTTTGGCTAGATGCTTTGGCCTGACAGGTGCATTGCCCAATGGTGACGTAGTGAAATCTACCCCGAGGTAGATGAGGCCATTCATCCTGCACCAGTGTTCTGTCCACCGCAAAGTTTCTTTGACCCTTTCTTCAATGGACTGGGGCGCTTTTGTTCTGTCGATTGCAGCAAACGGCCAGTTGTCCCCATCCGTGTCAAGATACACCTGATCAACTTCTTGATCGAGTAGTTTGATAACCTTTTGGGACAATGGCCACGCCATACTGAATGATTTCTGCCAAAGCCAAGTGGGAGTGGTCCTTCCTTCTAAGTTTGACCTCATGATACAGGTCGATATAAATGTCCTCGATCTGCGGAATGTGGATTGGATCAAGTTTTTCCCTGGGAAGGCAATTCCTTGGGTCAAAAGTGGGCCTGGCTGGGAAGTTGTGCTTTAGATTTAGCAGTTCTAGCTCTGCAAACATCTCCGGGCTTTGTGGTGGGAAAGACAAGTGTACCTGCCCACTGTAAGGGGGAAAGGAGTTCCACCCTTCTTTCTCTTCAAACACCTCTCATGGTAGGTTATGAGCTGTCTGGATAGCTCTAACAGGATCAGCTTGGGGCCAGCATACCTCGGCAATTTAGTGGGCTCCCCTAAGAAGTTAGCTGCCCTGAGATAGGTGAAGGTGGGAAACTGTGTAAACAAGGCCCCCCACTTCTCTGTTGCTGTGACAATGCTCTTGGTCATTCGACCGTGAGTCATGTTTGGCCTCAAAAGGTGACGATGTTGTAGAAGAAAGTGTCGTTAATCTTGGTAAAGCTCATGGGATGCTATTCTCGGACTTTAGTTAAGGTAGTACTCATATATTTTGGCCTAGGTCCAAACTCTGCATTGGCTCAATGCTGGATAATCCCTCTCCGAGGCTGCAACATAAACTACGTAGGAGGTCATGTAGTATCTCCCCGTTGTGGTGAGTTGTTGGAGTTGCTCTGATATGGTGTTGCTTATTATCTCCGCCCATTCGAAGGTTGATCGGAGTGCACGTTCTTGTTCATGGTCTCCGTGCACGAGCATCCACTTATGAAAGTAATGGGCGTCAGAAAGCCCAAATACTCTACTTAGGAATGTGATGGTATCACTTAGTTCCTCAGAGAAATCGCTACGGTGAATAACCTGTGGCCATCTGGTTACCACCTTCTTGTTCTTTAAATACACTTCATTCATACCATTATGTCTTGGTCTTTATTATCCTCCCATGCCTTAACGCAGTCCTCTTGGCTTATGGCCACGAAATGCCGATGGTGAGGGATGCCAAGCATGATTTCGAAGTATCGGGCAGTCAGGTTGATTATGACCTCGCCCTTTTCATTCTCGACACATCTTGTGTCTTTGTTATAACAACGGGCCACCACCATCATGAATTCATTGTTTACTGCACTGACGGGGATCCCCTTAACAAAATGCAAACCACTGCCCACCAGTTTGTCCATCCAAGGACTTCCTATGACTCTTCTGGTTCTGGCCCATAAATCTTCCATGTCAATGTGACCGAGCTCAGAGTCTCTTATATCCAGGTCACATTCTGCCCGGGATTCGGGAATTCTGACCCTCTGATACTTGTACTTCATCTCTTCCTCTGTAAGTTTCGCTTTGCCCTTTGATTTGGTTGGCCTCTTGCTTGATGTAGACATATGTGGATCGAGTTCGTTTCGATCTACAAGAAGGAGAGAGCGAAGTCCAACGCAAAAGGGCCATGTTAGTCGTCGAGATCTTCCATTAAAACATTGTGAGAATGAAGAGTTAGTAATTTTAAGGCCTGCAGGTGCAGGGCGCAAAGGACACTTTGCAGTGCGGCAGGTTAATAGTATGGCACACAGAAGGAGGGTGTTACGAGGAACAAATTAGTGCAAAGGGCGCAGGCGCAAGGATACTACACACTGACATTTTTGTTATTGTAGGCAGAAGTGTGCCTACGCCACTCATATGTGTTTTATACCGGGCGTAGATAATTTTCATGTTACACGGGGATAGGATGCGCCAATGGCACATATATTTTTCATGTTACATGGAACTTTGGTGCGCCGAAGGGGCGTAGGGTTGATGTGTGTAACATAGGCTTTATGTGTGCAAAAGGGGAAATTGGCGCAGCGCAAGGAAGGTTTGCATGACATTGTGTTGCTGTAAGAGGGGATGCACCTACGCCGTTTACGCAGTTTTATACTTGGCGCAAGTAATGTTGGTGTTGCATGGGGGCAGGGTGTGCCAATGGCGCAAATATTTTCCATGCAACATAGAAGTTCAGTGCGCCAAAGGGCGCAGGGTTATTGGGTGTTGCAAGCAAGAAAAGTGTGCCTTCTGGGCGCAACTATATTTTATGCAGCAGGAATGGCGAATGCGCCAAGAGGAAAATGCAGTCTAATATGAACTTCCAAGTTTTCTTTCTTTCCCTGATGGGTTTGCATGTGTTTTAAGCCTTTTTCTTCAGGGATTCAGAGGGTGAAGGGGGCGCAGTGAAGAGATCCAGGTTGGTTTTTGAGGCAGAGCCCTATTTGACAGCAGATCTGGAAAGAGGGTGGAGAAAGCTTGGGAGGGAAAAACAATAGGAGGGGTTTATGGGTTTCTTATATTCATTCATCCCTCCTTCAACAACCAACAGCAAAAACTAAAACACGAGAGTAATAAGGACCACTTACCCGGAATATATAGAATGTGAGAGACGAAGCGGGGTCCACGAAGACACGAGGACGACGGGCTTGCTGACAGTGGCAGAGGAATAAAATTTATCACGTGTTTTCTGATTGTGAAAGTGACAGGGCGGATGCGCCTATATATAGGCAAGGGTGTAATAAATGTGCCAACCACTTTTTAAAGAGGTGCATCAAAACACGTGTCGACACGTAAAACTTTGCGCCCTTTGGCGCACCAAAATGTGTGTGTCGACACGGAAATATATGCGCCCTTGGTGCACCAAAACACGGCGCAACAATCATGTTGTTGACATGAAGGCGCATGCGCCTTGGCGCATGCAAGAAAGGTGCATCACGGGGAGGTGCATCAATTGTTGTGTCAACACCTCAAAGGGTGCGCAAAGGAAATGAAGAGGGCGCAGGTTTATCCTGTGTTGCACAGACAAAAGGTGTGCCCTACCAAAAGAGGGCCAAAATGACTAAGTTCGGAGAACTGGATTTCCCGAAAAGGGACTTTGCAACATTCCAAACGCAGAGGGGTTCCTGACGAGGGACCAGAACAAAATTTTGGTAGGGTTACCTATAAAATTGCCCTTGTCAATTTTAAAGGAGGATAACACCTTTGAAAGGGAGGCATCAATAGGAATCACCATACGATCCCTCTCAAGATACTATACAATCATTCCATACTTCTAATACATCATTATCAAAAAAATTCTCTAGTAATGTTAAAGTAAAGGTACAAATCATCTCATACACAATTCAAAATTTTCGCTACTTCAAACCAATTCCCCTAATGACCTAATTTGGGGGAAAAAAAAAATATTTCCATGAGTAATCTATCACATACATTCAATTTCAAAGTAATCGTTTAATATTTGAATCAAATCAATCGATCGGTATAACATAGCATCACTTCATTATCTCTCCCAGATGACCTAACTTGGGAGTTACATCACTTCATTATCTTTCCTAAATGACCTAACATGGGAATCACTTTTACATCACTTCCAAATGACCTAACATGGAATCCATCTAGCACTATATAAATCGCGACACCCATGGGAGTGGGGGCAATGAGACGTCATTGCCTTTCCTATATTGCTCTTATATGGGTTATTCAACATGGAACTAAATGTGGTCTTCATGCATATATAGTGGTTGGACCTTTTGAGGATGTAGTCATGGATGGAGATTAAAACTAGACCTCTCACCCCAACCCTCTTCCTCTAGAAGCAGGATGCTCAAATCCTCCTTGGATCAAAACTTTACAAAATCAAGTTGGGAATTGATCACTCCCTACCCCTTCAAATCTCCATTAGAAACAATTCAAAATCTCCAAAATCTCCAAAATCAATTCGTCAATTTCTAAAAGTGCTCCTTCTGATGGTTCATTGTCTTTATTTATGCCACATGGTTAGACACGATGATCTATGGTTCGCCACACTCTATGTTCTTACATTTTGTGCAAACTTCTGTATCAAGGCTTCTCCGAAATTCTCACAGGTATGTTCCTTACTTTATTAACACAACTTTAATTTCATTCAAATAACATAAAGGGGGAAATGTACACACAAAATCACACACATATTACTATTTTACTATAATGCAAATTATTTTGTTATATACATGGATCTCAAGTAAGAAAAGTATTCACTGGTGACACACTCCCTAGTCCATCTTCTTCCTTTGGTTGTTTTTATTGTCTTCCTCTCTCACATCTATCACTTTTGTACCCAATTCGGTTAGTTCACGGGGATCCCTATCTACCAAACTTATCACATTTGTCTTGATTATCCCAGGATACCGGTACCCATGTGCTCCTATCCACCCGGGTGTTATTGTCCTCTTTGTTCTTATTCACATTTTTGACATTTATGGTCGGCCTTTTAGGTTTCTCACTCCTATCCTGAGGTCCTCAAAATTCAAACAAGAGATCCCTATATATACAAAACATACATACCATTATAAGGGCGGGAAATTCTAAAGGGAAAAGCATATCTACATATTATCAAAGGGACTACATTTTGGGCTGATTACTCTGCATACACTACATAGGAAGGGGAAGTTATAAATTCCATCCCACACATTTGCATTTTATCTAGCTATATCTCACTATCTTGGTGTCATTGGCGTGAGGGAAACCTAAGGACACTATTTCACACACAAGCACACAAAACTACATGGAGTCTAGAATGTAGTGCAACACTTTCGGTCATAAGTTCATCCTTCGGATGACTGCCAAGGTCAATCCGACTTCACATATTGCATTTTTATTCCAATTTGATGTGTTTTTGAGCTTGTGTAGGTAGCTAGGGTTTGTGTTGCAGGTTACAAGTACCTTGGTGATCTAAGTGTGAATATCAGGTGATCAACATGAAGTTAAATCAAAACCCTAGTGACATAGGAAAATCGAGTTTAACCCTTTTGCATAGTCATGGCGCCTACGGGAGGTCTCGGAACCCATGTGCCTCTTTTCGGCTCTGTCCCGCAAACTCTAGAATTGATATCGAGCGTTTCCAAAACTCTTCCCGATCGATTTCTCCAGTTCATATCTCTGCTTTAGGATAAGCATATATCGGAGTAAGTGCCCTATCTCTCCTATTTGCTTACATAGTTGCATCTTTAGAGTGCTTAACATTTGTATTCTGTTGTATTTTATCATAGTAGTGACTCTAAAATTAGATTTAATATTCAAATTTTATTAAATCGGGAATTGCTTCATCTAAAGAGGCTAAAAATCAAAACCCCATGATATAAGATACATCCAATGCATCATTTCTATACTCTGACCTCACCATATTCGTACCCCACCTAACATCATCATTAGGAACGCTAGCCTCTCCTGAATAAACAACCAAAAATTTGATATATGTCCTCCGGGGTGATAGTACTATCCCCTATAGGCAACCAAAATGTCCTTGTACTTACATCGCACCAATCTAACAACACCATCATCATCTCTAAATCATGATGGATGTGCCTATAATGATGTATTCCACCTAACCCCAACAACTCCAAAGTAACCCAATCATCATCATCCATATCCTAGTGCAACCGATCAAACAAGGGTAACACCCGATTCCTCATCATAAGATGCCTCTTTTCCTACCTTCACCAAAAACATAAAATAAAATTTATCCACGACAACACAAAACTCATCCAAATCTCCAAAAACACATCCTATCATCAGCGATCTATGTAATCGACCTCAATTACTAAGAATGGACACCGATTCATAAAAATTGATACCGATCCCAATAATCGGCATCGAGCCTATACCCGATATGGAAAAAAAAACAAAACCAATAAATAAAAATGCACCTACCTCTGTCTCGAGACGGTTTTTGCCTCCTCTATCAACTCTTGCTAG
Organism: Taxus wallichiana var. yunnanensis; assembly: GCA_018340775.1. Taxonomy (NCBI): domain Eukaryota; kingdom Viridiplantae; phylum Streptophyta; class Pinopsida; order Cupressales; family Taxaceae; genus Taxus; species Taxus wallichiana. The sequence continues at coordinate 443,567,231 of CM031238.1, read as the reverse complement.
CCTCCATTTCTCATAAAAATTCAAAATATCTATTTATAGCATATAATATCATAGCACGAGAATGAATTCATAAAAAATACCATTTCTATATATAACATTTCGACATAATTGACATCGATCCCAAAATCGGTGCCGATCCTCTTAAATCGATATTGATTCCCCTTAAATTTGTAAAAATTATTATAATTCAAGCGCCTTTGGTTCCCAAGACCCCCACTATATATTTTTCATCACATACACATCCCATTCACATTTGGTTAGTGGATTGTGAACCCCCTGATGGTGCCACAACCTACGGCACATGCCTTATACACCAAACATTTGTCACAAAAACATATGTCTATAGGTTGAACCTTTGTAGCCCATGTTGTTTTTCTTGTCACTAGTTCTCCCAATAACTTGCCAATTTTCCACTCCATTATACATATCTATACCCATCCTCATCCTTGGGGCACCCTAGTGCTCACACATACACCTTTTCTAATACAAAATTTTTACACATATACACCCATACATCCACACATTTTTCAAATTGGCGCGAGACTTAGTTTTCCTTGTCAATCCTCGGTTTGAGGGGGAACACAACCTTACCACAAGGCTGGGAAACACACCCTTTTATTTTTGTTCTCACAACTTATCCTTATAGTTTTCTCAACAAAAAGGGGAAAATACAAACACTAGAAATAAGTCACCCTAATTCATACCTGCGTATATATGCACCATAGAACACCCCTCCGTAAACACACATGACCACTTTACCCATCACAATATTTACCGACCCAAATCTACATGCGCGTTCACTATTTTACCTCCCCAACCACTTGTAACCACCTAAAAGCAGACACAAACAAATTAAAAAAACAAATACAATAACCACGACCCCTTAACAAACTCCCCATGAAATCAAAACCACCCCAAAACCATTACAACTCACATCAACCCCAAAAATAATGTGGTTGGAATCATATCCAACAAAACTCCTTGAAAAGCTAAGAATTGGTAATGATTCCCTAAATTAGTGTTGGACCGTTTGAGAATGACACCAATTCTCTTGATTGGTATCAATTCTATATAAACCAACACATGCCATTGCCCAAGGATTTGAGGAATTTCGATGTGATAAGGACGTTTGAATAAACACTTGGAAAGTTGAATTGAAGCCCCTTGTTGGTATAAAGAAGAACTAACATCCCTTTGGGGTAGTTATCTTCATCATTTGATCATCGAATTACCTTCTTCATAAATATTTGCTCTTCATGTAAGTTTATAAGCCATTACTTTTGATTCCCTAATAACATTGTTTACTTTACCTTAGCATCTAAGCCCGAAACATCCCAACCAATCATCCACTTAGAAATTTTTAATTGTGAAACATCTATGATTATAAACACATCTTTAAACAATAATCAACATCGATCACACAAATCGACACCAATCAACACGATTGACATCGATTCCTATCCAAAATACATAACCTTGAATTTTCAATACATTTTGATACATTTCCTTCATATTTTGAAGTCATGGCTAATGTTCCCCTATGTGCAAGCATGACTCTATGTTAGATGACCATTCCAAAAGCAATTTTTGAAGCCACCAACATCTATGACCTTCCCATAGTCCATCAACCTTTTATGTGGGAGTAATATGATATCAATCAAGAATTGAGTATATGTGTCATCATCCTTACACCCAATTCGAGACGACATCCTTAATCAGTTGGACCTCCTCCTTAAAGACATCGACAAAGATAATATTTATTGGGCCAATCATTTCAATCCACCTCAACCCATCATTGAAGATGTCGATTAAAGCCCAGCATCTAAGCATTACATATTAGTGATTTGTTACCCATATTATCATACATTATTAGTTGTAATTACATCATTTATTATCTCTATCTTGATTGCTTAAAGGTGGGTTGATGTTTGTGAAATGAAGACTTTTCCTTCTTGGGACTAGAACTTGTCGGGGAAACTCACCTATTATTTTACTAATACATCTTTGTCAAGTTATCTACTTGTGTAAAGGTTTTCCTTCCCAACCAAAAAGGAGTTCTACGTCATTTGGACTCTATGATGCACGTTTTTCATCCTAGAGGTAGCTCTAAACCCCTGTTATCATTATGAGTTTTAGTGTTTCATTTCTTATAGGAATTAACTTGAGCTAAACTTACTAAAATAATTGGATATTTCCCATCGGTTAGGCTTCCCAAGGGTTTTAAGGATGCTCTCTACCAATGTTATCTAAATGAGTACCACTTACCAAAAAAATTCTATCCACATACTTTATCCCTTAATCAATCGATATGAGGTTGTTACTACAGAAAACTCTTGGTTTATCTCACGAGTGTAAAATACTCAATCGAGATGCATCGGTGCCCTTTTCATTGACATGTCCTCTAAATGGGACAACTACCTTGGGTTTCTTGCGGTACTCCTCATAATGAGTTTTAAGGCTTATGCCCAAGTGATTTAATTTAAATTGAATTAAATCTTAATTTGAAAGTAATGTACTTTAATTAATGATATACAAGAAGTAAAATACAATAGTGTATAAATAATAAGCAAGCAATAATGTCAAACCCTAAGCAAGAGGAAGAGAGAAGGTAACTTAGATGATTTATGAGCAAACAAGAGATGATCTAGACCGAGAAAATCTAGCAATAGATTGGGAGTATCATCTTCAAGGCTCATTGGAGGTTCTAAAACTCAGAGATGTGTAGGATGAAGTTCCCATGGGAGGACAAGAGCGTTTAGGTGCTAGTGGTGATCACGGGTGCTTGTGTCCACTCAGTTCTCGGGTTCTATCCTTTTCTAGGCTAGAAGAGATTCGTTGTTGGTCATATTTTGTCACTCTAGTTTTTCTCCAATGTCCTGATCGTACCTATAACCTGTAAAATAGATAGCTAGCTGCACATGCCCATAAACCACATCAAACCTAATAAATAAGATGCAAAATGGGAGTCGCACCAACCCGACTTGGTCACCCAAAGAGTGGTCTTACAACTAATCATTGCACTACATCTAAGATTCCATATAGTTTCATGTGAATATGTGTGTAATGATTCCATAAGATTCCCTTGTGCAAGTTACGCAATGAAAGTGGGCTAGATATATAATATAGAAAATGTATAGAATGTGTGAAATGAAATAGAATGAACTTCCCCTATGTTGTGTATACATAGTGATGTAACCCTTGTCCCTTATATGGATGTGCTAGATGGATGCTTTGTAATTCTCTTGTGCCTTTGGATGTAAGCTTAGGTGATAGTAGATAATGCTTAGTGTTTGTCCCTTTATTTGAGAGCTATAAATATGTATATATATGATTCCCTTGTTTGAATTTTGTAATTAAAAATGGAAGGCCGACCCAAACATGTAAAAATGCCCAAGAAGTAAAAGAGACCTAAAAGAGCGAGAAAGAGCTAGAGAGGGTCACGAGCTCCTATAAGGGACATGAGCACCTATGCACTGTCCTAAATGGGCATTAGTGCCCAATGCCATAAAAGATAAATCATTTGAATACCGACAATGCTGTAGGGTGTGTAAGATCAATAAAAGTATAAGAGACAAAGAAAAAGGCCCAAAAGACATTGTCAATTAATAGTTTTCTTTCTTAGGAATCATGTATATATTAGTATGCTTGATGACCTCAAAATGTACCCAAGTGTATAGATTTTGTGTCTACATTTTTGCCTCACTTTATGCTATTGAGTGAATGTTATCCATTTTCACCTCTAGGGTGAAAATGAACAATTGAGAAGGCTTGCAGTAAAAGCGGTTGTGAGGGGCCTTCATAGGTCAATCCAAAGTATAGTTTACATCCAAATCTATGTGTTTTAGGAGCATTAGCTAGGTTTCAGGGAAGGTTTAAAGTCATGAGAGGCATTTTTTCCTCTTTTGGGTTTCACAGTTCAAGATCTCATCTAAGTGTGAAGAAATTGGTAGGGCCCATATTCGGTTGAAAACATAGTAAAAATTTGATAATATCTTCAAGACACCTTTAGACATCTCACATGCCCCCGGAGCACCGAGGAATCTCAAAAGCTACGAAAAAAATGGAAATTTTTTCCTAAGGGCCCTAATCAACTTTCTCGAGCTATTTCTTAGCTTGGCGGGTTGTTTAGGAGAGTGAGTTGGCCAAACCGGCCCCTATTCCAAATACTCAACACTCAACCTCCCCCATTTAAATTTGCAAATACAAGTGTGGTCCACTAAATTTTGAAATGCTTCTGGGCCTTTTAAAACACCAAAAACATTATGAAGGAGGAAAAAAATAGAATCATTACTTCCAGTACCGGTTTTAATACACCTCGTAAAGGAGAAGACAAGCCTGGAGAAGTATTAAGAGTTGCTTACAATCAAAGGACCATAAATTTCTCATTTCTCGGAAAATCACACAAAATTGGACTCATTGAAATTGTGGCTCTGTCCTCTACACTCATAAATCAAGAATTTTTAGATTTGATGGAGTTTTGGTGGTGCAAAATGTAGAAAACAAACCCTAGTTTCAAATGATGACCTCCAGGTGGTTGGGAATGCATTTAATGAGCATGGGAAACCATTTTTCTTCTGCTGCAAGTTACAAGACAACAAGGGATGGATTTTTTAGGTCTCCCATCATGATTTGCAGCCACTTATGGTACTTTACAAGTAGGTGGAAGGGGAAATTTGAGATTTGCAACTTCTCTCTCTCTTCTCCCTCATTTTCTATAAATTGTAATGCACCTCTCATTTGAGAGGAGGGGATTCTCATTGTAACAAAACTATGCCAAAAATTATTTTAGAAACACCAATGTGCTACATGCCTCCATTTTAGACATCTTGCATGATGATCTTGGCCTTTCTCTTGCATTGTAATGGACTGTGTGAACTGATGAAGCAATAGATTTGAGTTTGTGGATATCTCTCTTCCCTTGCTTGTGTCTTTGCATTCTCTTGCCTCTTCATTTTAGTTGCAGATGTATTATGCCTATTTTATTCTTCTTACAGGGTCTATTATTGTTGTGCCTTCATGAAAAGGTAATGTGAGTGTTGTTGTTGGAATTTGTGTTAATTGTTTTCTACCCTCTCTTCTCTGCATTTTCTTTCATTTTCACCCACTACTAGAGATTCCCACACCCTTCTCTTGGTGTTATCACCCCCTTAGTGTAGGATTTATTTATTTTCATGCACTCTCCCTCTCCTTGGTCCCTTAGAAATCATATATTAGGAGTAGTTAGTAGATTTTCCTTCACTAGAGTTAGTTGTTGCATTAGTTTAGGAAGAGGAACCAACCTTCTCTAGAGAGTTATTTCAATTGCAAGGTCCCACACCTTGAAACAACTCCATGTTACCCAGTCACATTGTTTTCCTTAATAAACTCACATGTTAAGTAATCAGAGGGTGCTATGATTCGGTGATAATAGGGAATACTTGATAGCATAAAGTAGATAGAAGATGTGCACCTTGTGATCCTATAGAGAAGAGTGTATCTGATAATGTGTAGAGTGGACTATAAATGAAGTGTGAAGTGATCAGACCTTTGTGAATCATGGAGGCTAGGAAAGAGAAGTAGACCCTAGGGGTGAAGTGTATGTATAGTAGTGTGTTGCTAGAGTTTAAGTTTGTTGATGTGAGTTGCTTCTTACTGCGTACAAGGATGGACCTATAAAAGAAGAACAAGAAAGTATTCAAAGTTTTGTATATGAAAAATCAAAATAATGTATGTATAAGTAAGTAAAGAGTATAAAAGTGTGTAAAAGGAAAGTGTGCACTTGATATGTAAGAGAGTATGAGATAGAAAATTTTCTGTTTGCTTGGAGTTGTTGGATTTGAATTCCAATGGTGAGGTTTTTGGGCGATCTCATACCGAGAGAGTTTTTTGGGTGATCTCATACCAAGAGTGAGTTTTCGGGTGATCTCATGCCAAGAGAATTTTTTTGGGTGATCTCATGCCAAGAACAAGTTTTTTGGGTGATCTCACACCAAAGGTGAGTTTTTGGGTGATCTTACACTAAGAGAAGAGTGTTGGGGAGATAGGTCTAGTTTTTATCTCCTTCATTGATGCTTCCCAACAAGTACCACTACGAGATGATACTTCCCGATTTATTTCTATTGTTCCGAATCGATTGTAACTAATTGTGACCGATCGTGAATGGTTATAAGCGATTGTAACCAATCAGAATGTATCAGAATTGTCAGAACTAGTTATAGCTGATTGTAATTGATAGAATGCATTCTGTAACTAGAGGTAAGTGTTTCTACTAGAGAATTATACTATAAATTACTAAAGAATGTGTTAAAATGAGAAATTGACTATTTTCCCTAGGACACAAGCACCCACCACTAATGTTTAGGGTGTGCACTAGAGTCGATGTGTATTTTAGGCCCAAGTATGATTCCGATCTAATATGTAACTATGTGCATGTGTTGATTCTATCTTTGTGTTGTGATGTACTAAAGCTTCGAGTATTTGTTGTAGGGGTGATTTATTTACCCAATAGATCCCCCTCATTTGGGGTGCATGTGACGATTGTAGGATAATGTAGCCCAAAGTAGAGGAACTAAAGTTGATTCACATATCTAATATTGGATACCTGCAGGGGGTAGGGGATGTTCATGATAGAAACCAAAGCACATGCAAATAAGATAGGTGAGTAACAATGAGATAACATGCAATAGAAGACAATGTAATAAGAAACTAGGAAGACAGGATGGACTACGAAAAATAGGTTTCATACATGGGACATCGCTCACAATGTCATAATATAATCAGGGCCAAAGTGACCAAAAGCATGCAATGATCAAGTAAGACATATGGCATAGCCCACAAACAATAGTAAACAATATCAAACAAAGAGTGACAAATAACCACGGTTGCATTGATCCTACAAGACAAATGCTACACATGAAGCACCCGTTAGCATGTTAGAAAGATAAGTAGTATGTCATAGCATGTATAAATCAACAAAAAATAAGTGGTAGTAAACTAAATGATGTAACAATAGAACTGTGATGTGTAAAGTATGAGAGTAGCAAAGGTAGATGCCCCTAGAGCCTTGATGGGATTGGTAAAGAGTGGTGTCAAGCATCATGCATCGTGTATGAATCATGTTAAAGTTCCTACATTCACCTCATGATATCAAGTGAACACACGTGTATATAGAAAAAGATAATGACATACTAAGAATACAACTAGCATAGTAAGAAAAGTGCAACATGTAAGTAGTATAGGCTAACAAGAGTAAATGCAACCAAGATATGCAAATGTAGTGCAAGTGTAATGGTGTCGTTGCGATGTGTAAGATGTGAAGATGAGGGACCATGTTGCCCTCCAAACAGATTTACGTGAGATGAGGTTCATTTAGAAAATCTCCCTCAACAGTTAATAATGAACCATAAAATAAGAGTGTGTCATTTGTAAATGAGTATTATGCGTGTGATTGAGAGTAGATGCTAAAAATGTATCGTGAAGCATTGAACATGAAGTGTATATGATGTGAGGTTCATTTAAGAATTGGAACCTCAATAGTCGAGTAAGAACTATGGAACTAGAGTGCGTCATCGGGTAATGAGGAGAAAGTATGTGAGCGAACGATGTGGTGATGCTCGAAAATATAGTCATGAAGCACAAAGTGAGAGAGAATAGTAGATGCTATGAAATATGTATAACGAAGTATTGAGCTTGAAGTGTGTGATTCATTGATGAAGTGTGCCCTCAACAGTCAAGTGTGAACTATAGCACTAGAATGTGTCATCGGGTAATGACAATACAATGTGTGTACCAAAGATTGTAGGAGTTCTTAAACAGATTAGACATGAGTGCGAAGCATGAAGTGTACTAGTAGACACTAGAGAAAACTAATAGTGATGGAAGAGGGGGAGAAAGTGTGATTCCCCCAAGTGTGCTAGTGATGGAGATCTATGTGATGATGTAAGAGAGACAATGCAATGGTGACGAGTTTGGAATGTGTCATAGGTATTAGTTGGATCATAAGAAGGAAGTTGGTGCAGGATCTGAGCTTGTGGCGAGGGAATTAGTTGTGCTTCCTTGGATGGTGGTTGCTTAAGTGGAATTGGGAATTCTATAGATGACTTAGTAGGATGAGGTAATGGGGTAAATATTTTTAAACGTGGTATGGTATTGGGTTAGATAGGTGGTTGCTTATGTGGAATTGGTAACATCGTAGATGACTTGATAGGAGGAGGTAATGGGGTAAGTATTTTAAAGGTGGTTGCTTATTTGGAATTGGTAACACTGTAAAGGACCGATAGGAGGAGGTAATGGGGTAAGTATTTTTAAAGGTGGTATGACATTGGGTTGGATAGGTGGCTCTTGACTTACCAAAGAAGGAACATTAGTAATGATGGCATGATGCTCATTAGACATAGAGGGATCATATTTGGGATCCCAATGGGATTTAGCAATTGAAGATGATCATGTAGCAGAATGTTTTATAGTAAATGAAATAAAACCTTGATGCTCAAGGTGCCTAATTCTTCGCTTTCAAGCATTACAATCATTTTCACGATGTCCATTAATTTTGTGAGAATTCTAAAATGATTGACCTTTGTATTTGGCAAGCCAATAAGGAGGGTAGGAATGAGTAAGTGGTAAGTTGATCAACTGGTGATTGAGGATCTCAGGAAGAATATCATGTTGTTTAGCATTTAAATTAAACTTGAGAAGTGTTAAAGTCTTGCTAAGACTTGAACCTCAATGTATGAGCACATGTAGTAGACATGGGATCAGGATGAAATGTAGAAGAAGAACTAGCATGGGTATGAGAAGTATCCTTAAGATGTTGTATTTCAGTTGTGAGAGATGTAATCGTGGTTTCCATAGCTTGAAATTTATCTTGAAATAAATGGTGTAAAGCTTGAATTGACTCAAAGATGGGTTGATTGGTTACGGTATCACGAAGGCTAGGGTCATTAGACAGACGATTGAAAGTGACACCTACTTGTGTAGGTGAAGTATTGTGAGGGAGGTACATAGTATCTAGGGATTTTGGAGAACATCTTTGCAAGGTGGGTGCATTTGAAGTAAGTCATGCAAGGAGATTTGAGGAATTTTAGGATCCATGAAAGAAGATCCGATATAATAGGAAAAATAAGGATCCAAGTGTTTGATCATGAGTGGGGTTCACCAAATGATTTAATTTAAATTGAATTAAATCTTAATTTTAGAGTAACTATTGTAACTAATGATATACTAGAAGTAAAATATAGCGAAGTGCACAAACAATAAGCGAAATGTCCAACCCTAAGTAAGAGGAAGAGAGAGGGTGACTTAGCTAATTTTCGAGAAAAATAAAGATGATCTAGACTTGGAAATTTTAGGAACAGATGGGAGTAAGCGTCGTCAAGACTCACTAGATATTTTGAAACTTAGAGATGTGTAGGATAGAAGCACCCAAGGGAGAACATGAGGGCCTGGATGTTAGTAGTGACTTGACTGGGCGCTAGTGTCCACTTAGGTGCTCAGGTTCTATCCTTTTCTAGACTAGAAGAGCTTCATTGTTGCTCCTCTTTTATCGCTCCGGTTTTTCTTCAATTTATCCGATCATACATGTAACCTGCAAAATAGATAGCTAGCTATACATGCCCACAAACCACATCAAACCTAATAAAGAAGATGCAAAATGGGGAGTCAAATTGACCCCGACGGTCACCCGAAGAGTGATCTTACGACTGAGTGTTGCACTACATCTCAGAATCCATGCCATTATGTGTGAATGTGTGTGTAATGATGCCCTAGGATGCCCTTGTGCAAGTTGCACAATGATAGTGAGCTAGATCTAGAATATAGCAAATGTATAGAATGTGTGAAATGGAATAAAATGAACTTCCCCTCCTATGCTTATGTATACAGAGTGATATAGCCCTTTTCCCTTGTATGGATGTGCTAGATGGATTCTTTGTAATGCTCTTATGCCTTTGGATGTAAGCTTAGGTGATAGTAGATAATGTTTAGTGCGTGGTCCTTATATTTGAGAGTTATAACTATGTATATATATGATTCCCTTGTTTGAATTTCATAATTGACAACTAGAAGGCCAACCCAAAAGTGTAAAAGATGCCCAAGAAGTAAAAGAGACCCAAAAGAGTGAGAAAGGGCTAGAGAGGGCCATGAGCACCCATAAGGGATGTGAGCGCCTGGGCGCTTCTATCCTAATTGGGCGCTAGTGTTCGAGACCATAAAAGATAAATCAATCAAATACCAACAAGGCTGTAGGGTGTGTAAGGCCAATAAAAGTGTAAGAGACAAAAAAGGCCCAAAAGTCATTGTCAATTACTAGTTTTCTTGATTAGGAATCATGTATTTATTAGTATGCTCTAAGACCTAGAAATATACCCAAGTGTATAGATTTTGTGTCTACACCAAGTATTTCCCACAGTTATGCGGATGAGTATTTACCCTTATCTGAACTTGCAATAGATATGTAGAAGACAAATGTAAATAATTTTTTTTTATGGAAATGACACAACTCTGGGAAGCTAGGTTGAAAATTTTTTCCTCCAAAATCTATCCGTAAGGCCAAAAAAGTGCTATGATACTATATGTGAGGATCCTTATGCACAAATTTATAAATTTAGAAAATAAATGAACAACAAAATGAACTTTGGAAAATAACCCAAATAGATTTTAGATTGTAGGGCACTTTGAGGGGGCAACCTCCTTTGAGGAATCTCAATACAATTATATTTGTGGATACATTTCATGGCCTAAGCACTCTTTAATATACTAGTTCTATTCAAGAAATTACTACTACCTATGTGTGTGACATAATACTTAATAGCTTACGGGACAACTTACAAAGCATATACGTTTGTTGCATCTATTACATTACTAATGCAAGGAGAAAGGTTAGATGAAAGGTCTTAAACTGGACTATAATGATTGTATGATATACATAAAATGTGTTTGTGAATAAAGATTTATAAACTTTATAAGAAAGTGAAAGCTGTCACATATAAAGTTAGACTTTAAAACCATTCCAAACATCCTTCCATCATAAAATATAAATATTATAAAAAAATCCTACCATATGTAACTTGAGATGTTCCATATTCAAAAGAGTTTCTTCCATTTAATCATACTCTATCAAAACGGTCTCAACATTCAAAACATGAACTTTCCAATTTTTATAAATTATACTAATTTAAGACCTCGCTAAGTGAAATAGTCTCACAAGTGATTAGATATGCATTCGAAGTATCACTTATTATGTTTAAGATTTAAATTAATGATAATATTTTCATATTTGGTTTTGCTAATATTTGTTGTATAAGTAATGTTCTTGGGGAAGCCTTTGCAAAACTCAATAATTTATTTAATCCCCATCCTAAAAAATGGGTATTTTTAACTCGACGATGTAAGTATCTTTATCTTCACTTCCAAGACTCGTTAAAACCCTGATGCGCGTCTTGCTCAGAGGCTCGACAGGCGGGGATCGATAGCTCTTGGTTGCAGCAGAGGCCTTGAAAGTGTTAGCAGGATGGCAGGCGCAGGCGCAGGCGCAGGCGCAGGCGCAGGCGTGAGGAATCGAAAGATGGAGACGGAGGATGAGAAACTGATATTTGAGACGAGCCCAGGGGTGGAGGCCATCTCTAGCTTCGACCAGATGGGCATCCGCGACGATCTCCTTCGAGGGATATACCAGTACGGCTTCGAGAAGCCCTCCGCTATTCAGCAGAGAGCCGTTATGCCCATCATCACCGGCCGCGATGTCATTGCGCAGGCTCAGTCTGGGACCGGCAAGACTTCCATGATCGCTCTTACCGTCTGCCAGATGATCGACACCTCCATTCGAGAGTATGAACAACTTTCAACCTACCCTCTCCTCTCTTTCTATTTCTACAAACCCTAAAAATTATATAAAGAAACGCCACAAAGGGGTTGTTCATTGAAACGTTTTAGATCCAAACCACAGTAATTATATTTACAAGGAGCACAATTTCGAAGAGAAAAGAGTCCCCTTTAGTTTGGCCATCGCCAAGCAGTACACCGATTTACTTTTGAATACTTATACATCTATATTAACCTCAAGGCGAGGGCTAAGATGATATTTGTACAAAATAATGTAAGAACATAGTATTTTGCTATGGCTAAAAAATGTCTTGCTTTCTTAATAGTTTGATAACTATTTGGATAGTGTATTGTTAGGCAGTTGCACACAATTATAAATACATAGGTTGACATCTCTACAAGTGCAACACGATAAGGAACACATGTTGTATGAACGAAAACAGCAGAGAAAAAAAAGAGAACAACACTGAGAAGAAGGCTAGAGAGCAGTATTCTACAGTGAATTCATTTAATAGTTTTGTATTGCTCATGCAGCAACGTGTCTATGAATAGAGAACATAGATTAATATGTTTTGGTGATAAACAAATTGTGGTATTATGTTGAATGGTTTGTTGTGCAGCAAAGGGTGTATAAACAGAGCGTTGAGTAATATCTTTTCATGAAAAACACGGGTATTTACCCAATTCTTTGAACTATGTGTATGAATACATTACACAAAGTAATGTGTTTTGGTGAAAAACATCGTGGTATCAGTTCAATGTTGTGCTGTGCAGCACAAGGTGTACAAATAGAGCATAGAGTAAGACTAATATGTTTTCCAAAACAAACTATTTTTGACTCAATGTTGTGAAAGGTGTGTGAGACTACAAAACATAGAGTAAAATGTTTTGGTGAAAAAGAGTGTGTTATTCAGTTCAATGCTGTGTTGTGCAGCAAAGGTGTATGAACAAAGCATAAAATAATATGTTTCGCTGAAAAAAACATTGGGTTTTTACTCAATTCTGAAAAACCCTATTATCATGACCGCTCCAATATGCCTGCTCAAAAGTGTGACAATGCATTTGCTAATTGTATGCTTGATGATGCATATGATTGCATTTGAATTGTTAGACTTTTGTGCAGGTGTTGTGTACTATATACTTTTTCTATGTTTCAGACATTTTGTAGTTGTCTAGTTGAAACTTGCAGCCCTTGGGCATTTCATTGTAATTATTATTGTAATTGAAACTTGAATCTTATGTGAAATCTCAATTCAGCTCCAATTTTATGTATTAAGGTTCTATAATGTGTGTGATGAATGCTTTATCAATGTTATCATATGAATATTTGAAATTTCCTATATTTTTTATATTTTCCCTTATTTTTTAATAGCCGTCCCTTGCCGTCCCCTAAAAAAAGGCCTCCAAAAAAATCCATCTTGGAAATATGTCCCCCATCCCTTGCTGTTCCTGTCCCGGAAACTTGGTGGAATATAGCTAAATTTTATTATGAGCACTGATAACTACACTCGTTGTTTACCAGGCCAAGCTGTGCTAGTATGATAAGATTGGCCATTTTTAAATTGAAATATTGGGCAAGTAAAGAATGCTTTAGTAAAGGTAAAGTTAAAGGTAGTTTTTAGGTCACTGCTAATCGAAAGACCAATTTGGTATTTGAGACCCCCACAAGGGAATTGTTTCTACTGCTTACTTTATATGTTGTTCAGCAAAGTGTACAACACTACCCTTTGCAATTCAAATCTGTGCGGTACACATGCCATCACCATCGGGCCCACTTAGGCTGTACAATATCAAAGTTCTACTGCAATTTCAAGTTAAAATTGGTCATCTCTTGGATGAGATGGCTCTCAGTTTTCCCATGAAGGAATCTGAATGGTCCCTCGGGGTACTTTGAACAGACTTCCATTATTAGAAAGGAGATACGTTCCTAAATAGTAACTAATGATTGCCATTCTATTATTAGTTTTCTTTGTTTGTTTGTTTTGAGAGCCATCTTGTGCAGGAAATACATTTTCATCTTAATGCATGGCAACCACACTTATCCCAAAACTATAATCCGATTAAACTTTTAGATGTGCTGTTAACAAGTTTTCTTTTATAATGCAGTACCATAATAAACACTAAGTTGGCTGTGGATATTGTGTAATTTGACACATTCCATTGATTTTTATTTGAGTCTTATCGGGTTTGCATATCATGTGCAGGGTTCAGGCATTAATTGTCTCACCTACTAGAGAACTTGCAGGCCAAACAGAGAAAGTGATTCTTGCCATAGGGGATTTTATAAATGTTCAAGCTCATGCATGTATTGGTGGTAAAAGCATTGGCGAAGATATAAGAAAACTGGAATATGGTGTTCATGTGGTATCGGGAACCCCTGGAAGAGTATGTGATATGATCAAAAGGAGGACATTAAGGACTAGAGCTATCAAACTGCTTGTTCTTGTATGTATTGGACATCTTTCATTATAGCTTATGTCTGAAACTTCTAAGCCCTAATTACAAGTATTTTAGTGACTTAAGATGTTTCTTATTTCCAATTTTGATGTTTGATCAGGATGAATCTGATGAGATGCTGAGTAGGGGATTCAAGGACCAGATATATGATGTTTATCGATACCTTCCACCAGAGCTTCAGGCATGTTTGTTTTGCTTGATAGATTTTTGATTCCTAGTTTGAGCGTCAATGTGACTGTGTTGTCATCTGACAGGTTGTGCTGATATTTGCAACTTTACCACATGAGATTTTGGAGATGACAAACAAATTCATGACTGATCCTGTTCGGATCCTTGTCAAACGTGATGAATTGACGCTAGAGGTATGTATGAGACTGAATTTACTGTAATGCTATTGATTGATTAGTTTGACATACTTTATATGATTTAGATTTTTCCTTGCATTGCTTCTGAATCAAGCATACTCATGCAATATATTGTGAATTATAGGGCATCAAACAATTTTTTGTTGCTGTTGAAAGGGAAGAATGGAAGTTTGACACCTTATGTGATCTTTATGATACTCTTACCATCACTCAAGCTGTCATATTTTGCAACACGAAAAGAAAGGTATGGCATGTAAAATGCTTGATTGTTTCTGTCATAGATATTATATTAATCTGACCATGAAACCTTTGTTTTGTATCTATAGGTTGACTGGCTTACAGAGAAGATGCGGAGCAATAATTTCACAGTTTCGTCTATGCATGGAGATATGCCACAAAAAGAACGAGATGCAATTATGGCTGAATTTCGTGCTGGTACAACTCGGGTATTAATCACCACAGATGTTTGGGCTCGTGGTCTTGATGTTCAGCAGGCAAGTTCTTGTCCTTGGCCCTTTCCTCTGTTCTTTCTATCTATTTTGAAGTACATTTACATTTTACCTTTTATAAAGTTCAGGTTTCCTTGGTGATAAACTACGACCTTCCCAACAATCGTGAGCTTTACATTCATAGGATTGGTCGTTCAGGTCGTTTTGGTCGAAAGGTATGGTATATCTTGGAAGATATTTCAATCATTTGGTGAAATTGTGGATGTTGCACTTAATCATGATGTAGCATTTTTTTTCTAATTTCAATCCAATTCTCATTCAACTCCCATCATTTGGTGCAACTGTGGATGCTGCACTTAAATCATGTTATCTCATTCCTTTGAAATTTTAATCCACTGCTCATTTGGTGGCCCTGGTTTTGACTGATGCCGGGATTGGTTTTTGTGTGAAATGTGCAGGGTGTTGCTATAAATTTTGTTCGAAATGATGATATAAGAATTTTGAGAGATATTGAGCAGTATTACAGTACTCAGATAGATGAAATGCCAATGAATGTGGCAGACTTAATCTGAACAATTCAATTGTTCCTGCCTGTATTTTTAGCTTCAGAAGGATTTCCCAGTTGTTCTTTGGATATCACATGTTAAATTTTACTCGAGTTTGCAGCAAGTAAGCATATTGCTTGAAAGGGTTAGACGGACAGCTGCGAGCAGAATTGTTTGCCTTTTGTTCCAAATTTGGAGTTTTGCAATTTGGGATTAAAATCACACTTTCTGGGGTTTTTCTATTTTGTGGTGTGGACTATTCAATGCTCACAGCTGTATAACGAGATTATTTGTATCATCTCTTTTATCATGAAAAGCTTGAAGTTCTACATTGATTCAGGCCTATTAGTGGCTATCACTTTGTCATTTTCTTTCAGTTCAAAAAATCATGTGCAATGTATGTAGTCTTCCTAGTTGCTTGATGATGCTCAATATCATCATTTTATTTCGTGTTTAAAGAATGATGTGCACAAGTAATATCCATAGTTGCTTGTTTTCTGTGAAAATCATGTGCTGGGAGTTAATTATTTTATAGCTTTTGCCAATAGTACGTTTCATCATCATCAGACTGATTATTTCTACAAGTTATTTCTAAACATGATTAATTTGCTTCTAGGTTCAGGATTTGATTGGAGCAGTCTAGAAGGTTTTTGACATGTTTTTGTGATGCTATTCAGAAAGTGTTGTGCTGTTAGTGGTCAGTAAGAGGTTTTAACTGTAGCATTATTACACCGAAGGTGCGCCCCTTATGGGAAAGACCTTTGCGGACGTTTCTGCGACTGTGTTAAATTTGACGGTTTGACGGCCGTATGGACGTTTGTGCTTTTTCTGCCTATTTTAGTTTTTTTCTACTATTTTTAATAATTTTGTTTTTAATAATTAACAATTTTGGCTTTTGTTTTTAATTAACAATTTTAGATTTTTCTCTTATTTTTAATAATAAAAACAGATAGTCTTACAGTTGAGTTGTTAGAGCTAATTAATTATTTTGTTTTTAATAAAGAACAATTTTGGCTTTTGTTTTTAATTAATAATTTTAGATTCTCTTATTTTTAATAATAAAACAGATAGTTCTACGGTTGAGTTGTTAGAGCTACAAATAGAAAATTAGCGAGCTGGGTAAGTCTATATATATCCAGGTCAGAATGAATCAGCTATTGCAGGTACATGGGAGTCATAGATCTATATTTCCTTTGATTTTTTTCTCTGCCATTAATCCAACCAACAAGTCCAGTTCTCAACATAATTACCATAAACCTATGACAGTTACATGCGAAGGTCGGTTGGGGCGGCTGCGACTATTAAATTACAAAGTGGACTCCAAAAGTAAGTACAATACAAGAACACATCATCACTAAGTATAAAATTTGTGTATTATTGTCTGAAATCCTCTATTTTTTAGTCAATATCCCTTGCAAGCGTTGCCGATTTTGTAATGTGTTTATAAATATTGGGTTTCATGAATATGTGGTTTTGTGTATTATTGTAGAGAAAAAGTTTTTGATTTGATGTAAATGCTTTACTTTTAAAAATTGAATCCTTCCTTTTTATCGCCTCAATCGATAGCCGTAACAGGAATAAATTTTTCATTTTTTCTCACCTCCATGTTTATAATTGTGCAGGTTTCTGTATCAAAATCTCTAATAATTTGGCTTGCTCAATATGCTACTATCTACCTAGAAGAATGTTGTATATGTTGTTAAGTGTTGCTTTCATCAATGGAACTGAAGTTCTTAGTATAATAATGCCGGTTTGAATTATACTTCTTAGATTGGTTATTCAGAAACACTTTAGTGGGTTTTTCTGTATAAGAACTTTGTATTTTCATTGTACACAATCTATCTAAACTATTGATAAGGAATCTTAAATTTTCTCTACGATTTCCAATGAGTTTGAATTCAAGAGGCAACCAATTACTTTACAATTGTTTAAATATGTGAATCCGAATATAATGTTGATACATAATCTTTGGGCAATGGAAAATTCATTCCATCGAATAAGAGAGTTGACAAGTGGAGTGAATTTCAATTGGATATAATATGTGTAGTTAGTTTGCCTAGTGAAAATATAGTTTAAACATTTCATTGCTTATCTCTCAACAAGGGAGGAGACTTGGGATGCTCACATAGGGGATTGATTTTATGAAAAATATTTGAATTTATTAATTTTTTAATGTAAAATTTTGATGGATTTTGGAGGCAATATTTTGAAGGTCTTAACTTCATGTTACGATTTTTCATCATGTTTAAAGTACTTACATTTAGGTATTATCTATACATAAATATAAACATTGGAAACCTTAGTGTTACCCTTTGTACACAACCAATATATCTTTTTAAGACCAACACATTATTATCTAGGTACTATGCCCAAAAATATACACCTCTATAGAAGGAAAGGTGCATGCACTTAATATGTTAGTAATCTCCAACCTATTAAGACAATCCTTATCCACTTAGGTATAAAGCAACAAAGGGTTTAACTATAGATGTTTCCTAAAGAACAACAACAATAACAAGATGGTACTCTTATAATGAAGAAATCCAAATCCTCTATAAACTACATAAAACTTTTATTTTGGCCAATTTACCATGACCTTGATGTTGTTCATATTCAAGTTGATGCCTTCATGTCACATAGTATAACCTAAATATTCTCATTCTTGTACTCCAAAACATATTTGGATGATTTGGCATAAAACTTGATGCCCATCGAGAATCTATAATAACTAATCAACATGCTTCAAATAATATTTGTGTTTTGTTGTAGATTAGTACTTCATTAAAAAATACCAACTAAAACTTGAAAAGATTGGGCTTGCACAAATATTTCATTAATCATTTTAACTTAGGGAGCATTAATGAGATGTAAAATAGTTAATAAATGAGGCTATTATTTTTACCACCACTCTCATTCATGCGATAGTACTTCCAAATTTGTTTTGTGCCCAATTTATAGCCATTTAACCTATTTTCCATCAGTCATTTCATTGGTAAGGTTATCAGGCAGGCTGTTTTGTTAATATGATTACTTATTTATGTATGTTGTTTGGTTTAACTTTTAATTTACTTTCTGACATAATTTTATAGAGGTACATGTGTTAGATTTTTGCTTGTATATGTTATCACAACTTATAATTAGCCTAACTTGCTAGAGAGAATATTCACAACATCTTCCTTTAAAAATTATATTTAAGTTCATCTCAGTATTAAATTTGGTCTACATCTCTATTTCCTTGAGTTTCTTGAGGTCAACTGATTACCACATACATTTAGTTTTATTAACTTCTTCTTTCACTTTTTTGCAGGATATTTGTGATTCTCTTTCTCTATGGTAAAGAAGAGAGTGTTGTCTCTAAACAAACTTTAGGTGGGTTTCAATATTGATTGAAGTATTTATTCATTTGTTTTGTTTATTACATGTTATGGACTAAGAGATTATTGTAGAGTGCTTTCATGTTATTTGCTTTGGATTGTTCCATTTATATTTGTAGTTGGCTCCAATCCTTTTCCGAAGTGACATGTGGGAGCACATGCCTTCATCAATGACATGATTCGTTATGTGTTGAGGGGCTCGTTCCCAATGAGGCCATTTCGAAGTGTCCCAAGTTGGACGTTAGATTGATCAACGACAAGGCTTTTAAAGTTGCCCGTCATACCTAAGAACATCTTGGTGGACTAACATACTTATTTTTCCCTCTCCAATTTAATATGATGCAGACTAGAAACACAATTCCCCTCCCCACAATAGGATTGACATTAACTACGCCTCGCTTGCAGAGGGAGGAAGAGTTTAAGCGTATTCAATGTGTTGTTAATGTTTTGCATTACGAGAACGAAACCACCTAAAACAGTGATAGCGAAATGATCAGAGATCGCCTCCACCTGATGCCAACATCCCCAATTTTTCTCTCCAAAATCCAAACAATTGGAGATCATTCATGAGGCTTCTGTTTGATTTATGATTCTAATGAAGATGCACTGAAATATGAACCACCCCACAAATTGAGGAGAATGAGAATACCAATCGAGGCATCTGCAAATGGACAAATATAAGAAACGTGCTAAGAAAATTGCACAAGAAAAAAACAAGAAATTTGATTTAAAGAAATAACTTGTAGTGGTTAGTTTATAAGTGTTTTTGAAACAAATTGTAACTCGTACCAAATAATTCCATGTATGCATTGTGGCAATATATATCGGATAGAGAATCAAAATTTTAAACACATGTTCAATTTTTGTAATCCAACAACTATGCATTTCAAATTTCTTTATCATTGTATCTCCATATAAATACCTATAGTTTTCTTACTTCAAGTGTACATATTGTTGTTATTGTTTTCCATTCTATTTGCTTAACATAATAATCTGTAATTCGTTTCAAATAAATGCATGTATATATTGCGGTGGAACATATGGATCACAAAATCTAACTTTTCAACATACGTGTTCAATTATTCCTTTATACAATTGCTCGCTTCTTTATGTAAACCAACAACACATTTTTAATGTGTTCTTCATAATATCTGCACACAAATACATATAGTTTTAAAATGCCGAGAAACAACCATGCAAATTTTAGTTTTTTCATCCAAAGCTTTGTACATTATATCACTTTTTTGCATATTGAATTGTTAAGGGTTAGACTTCATGTTTGTGCTTTTTAGAAAATATAAAATAATAAGGAAACAAACTCAACTTTGACCCCACATTTGAGATCATTTTGCACTTGTCCTCCTAAGGTCCATTTCAACTTGGGTGCCCAACATCGTGTTGACCTTTTAGATGGATACATTTTCACACACCACTTCTACCCTCCAAATTTGCAAGTATGTAATGGCGAAAATCAATACAAGAAGGCTCAATTGTGTGCTTACACAAATCCCTCGTTAGAATGATCAAAAGTGAACTATAAGCTTCATCTCGCTCGATTATCTATGTACATAAACTCCCTATATTAATTATAATTTTTTTTCTGTTTGTTTTTTCCATCCGTTGCTCAGTTCTAATTCTATCTCGATTTTCTTTTCCATTGCAAGACTATTCTTATCATTGAAATGGATGTTGTTGTCGAAACACATTTGGTAATCGGTGCTCCAATCCGATTACCAACAAATGCTCTCGAACACAGTCAATTGTCGCGAACAGATGCAAATACAAACCAAGTTAACAAATATTTTGTGAGAACACCAACTAAAATAAGTGCTTTGAATACATCTATGCGCATGTGGTCCGTAGAGGGTCGTGCCCTAACAAAAACAACCCTTCACGAATATCACAATGTAAGGGAGATGGTTTTATGTCTGGGTTTGATTTTGTAGATCGGGAAAGATGGGAAATTCACATCACTGTTTTAATGAGGCCATCGAAGCATTCTATGAGCATATTGAAAATGGGAAGCTATATACAATTTCCAATGGGAGGATTGCGAGGATTCCTGATGCAAAGCTATGTTACACCATTTGAACAATGCTTTGGAGATTTTCCTGCAAGCGTCCTCAACCATAACTCCACTCATACAAATGAGGATACAATACCTTCCCATCACTTTCACTTCACAAAAATTAAGGACATACTTGCAAGTTTTATTCTAAAGTTGATTTGATTGGCATTGTTCTTGTGATGTCACCATGCTCAATGATTCGTAGGCATGACAAGTTAGAGACAAAGAGAAGAACTCTACAATTAAAGGACATGTCGAGAATCAATGTAAGTGTCACATTGTGGGGACACCACTTAGATGAGATAAACAAAGAACTTGAAGACATGCTTTCTATACCGCCTCTTCTAGTCCTTGCCTTGAAAGTTGCTCACATCTCTAGTTTCAATGGGAGCTCAGTTGACATTGTTTCAAGTACCAAATGTTATGTCAACCCTCAAATTTCAGAAACCAATACACTTCATATGGGTAGATTCCGATGATTACTACCTTTTAGCGCCCTCTATCACAAGCCAATTTATGGGCCCTCCAAAAATCTTGACCTCTGTAACAATAATGATTTTGGAGGTACTACATATGGGGAACATTGAGAGAAATGAATGGGCCATGGTTACTACAAAAATCACAAATATCAGCATGGAAAACTTTTTTACAAGGCATATCCTCTTCAAAAAGGTGACAAACAATGCAAGAAAAATGTGAGAGAGAATGGTAATGGTTCATGGTTCTGTTTGAGTTGCAACGTACAAGTTCAAAACTATGATTATAGATATGCACTCAGGATCGATCTAAAGGACCCAACAGGAGAACTTCAATCAATTACCACTTTTGATGAGACAATTGAGTTAATCATGGGTGTTGCAACTAGTGACCTCCATATATTGTCTATAGACGAAGATGCGACTAGTGAAATTATAAGTAATGTCATCGGCAACGAATATTGCTTCACACTTTCATTGAAAAAAGAGACATATTGTGGAAACAACAGATTGAAATGTGTCATCCTCAATTCAAAGAAAGTGGAAAATAGTGCAACTCCTCTGTAACCTTTACGCAAGGATTTCTAACCCACCCGTCCCTTCAAACATTACACCCTCACCCATCCCATTCTATACTTTGAACTATCACCGCTATGTTTCTTATTTCATATCTATGTTTCACTTTTTTTCCTACTTCAAAAGAAAATTGTTGTATTCCCTTATACACTGACATACTATTGTCTCCTACTACTATGTGGATTGTAAGTACTTTTAAGAAAATAAATAAAAATACATGCACTTTTGTTATGTACGTATTTGCATCCTTGTGTACTATGTGAACGCATTGTATGTTTCTATATATCTAATACTCTTTTCCTTAAGAAAAATGTAGTTTCTCGATACTCAAATTGTTACCTCTTACGCGTATTTCCCATTGGAACTCCACATGCATTACAATTGTATATAGTTTTATATTTTGACTTATTTCTGCATTTGTATGTCATCAAACAATGTATCGTTACTTGCTAACCCACATGATTGTTTTTCAACAGGTGGTACTCCATAACCCTGTGACTTCACAATCATGTCGACTCCTACAAAATGAGCCCAACGAAAGAGAGAACTACGCAAAAATAAAGTACACATAAGCACTGTTAATGACGATGTCATAAATTAGAGCATAGAACAACAAAAATCTCTAATATCTTTCAACTTACATCGACCAACAACCTACGATTCCCTGACATTCCAATCTTGCCATCAAATACAACTACTAAAGAATTGCCAACCAACATTCCACATGTAACTTCCATGGAAACAAACTTTCACGAGCATACCAATTCCTTCCATACAAACCCATCTTCGCTAACAACTGCCACTTTTCCCCAAATATCTGGGATGCCACATGAAATTGTCTCAAGTACCGACCTTTCTTCAGTTCATCGCACATATACAACCAATTTCTCCTCTCCTTCTGATTGCTTTCCACCTTGCAATCCACAAATGACTCAAACAGAACACCCCACCCCTTCCAATACATAGAGATTTCCCATATTCCCACCCTCATTGCTAACTTTAGAAGCCCAACGTCGGTTTCACAAAAGAATAGATTTGTTGGAAAACATCCAAACTTGCTCAATCTATTTGGAAAATTACCTGGAATTAAAACAATTTCCTTTGAAGGTTTCCCTCTATAATCAGATGCAAAACTGAAAAACAAGGCCACCGCTTCTCTTCATGGAACAACATGGACCCTGAAAAGCAGCCTACCATTCTTGTGTCTTTAACCCAAATCGAGGAGATGCTTATCGCACGAGTTAATCCATTCTGCAAGTCACCCAAGTATGTGGTGGATAATACAAATACTCAGGACACACCATAAGTTTCTGCAAAACATTACTTCAATAGCAAAGACCCTACCCCACCGCCTTGGAGATTTGGACATAGTTCTCATACAAAGGGAAGGATCTAATTTAAAAATTATGATTTCTACATTAGTAGATCTCGTGTTTGGGCAGCCTTGCAATATAAAATCCAACACGATCCCTATTACAAAGATGTCTTAATCGATGATGATGCCCTTTCCTCTCTACCATCCGAGTCGTCAAATGTTTCCTCCTCTCTTAACACAACCACAATGGAACTACCCCAAATGCAAAGTGCCTCTACAACTCATGGTATTGATGTTCCCACTGACTTTGATGAAACATATGAACACTCATCGTATTTCGTGCCAACACCTCACAATACATGAACAAAAGAAGAGGAAATCGAATAGTTCTTGCTCAACCACGATGGTAACACTCCATTTACCATGTCATGGCTAGAGCTTGGGCTCTCGCCAATAAATGAATACAATATGGAGGGCCTGTTCTCAATGGATTTCCCAACTTTATTTCCGACAGGAAAAGCAATGTGGTAACAACCCCGCATAAAAGAAGTTCCAATGCATGAATACGCTCTTCATTTGATGTGTTACCATGATGGGCACTTCGGTTCCCACCCAAGATTTTTTACTTCCTTCTAAACCTCATAATGCGACACAAAAGCTAGTCCACAACAACAATTTTTATGAAACAGAACCTCAAATCTGGAATCCCTCCGACAATTAGAGATCTGCGAAGACAACTACTTGGAATGCCCCAAAGACAACCTCTTAGATAAATTAATGCGCTTTGGATCGAGCCTTCGAGGGACATGTTCATTCTAGGAAAAAAGTAGAAGTGAGCTTTTAGATATGGTGGAACAATTGGGGACACCAACCTTATTCTTCACTCTAAGTGTTGCAGACACTAAATGGCCAGATCTCCACAATATTATGCCGGTGAATGCCCAGTTGATCCTTGAGCCGCACAACATTGGAGAACACTTAACATTGTCTCTAACCCTCATCGAGTATCAACATACCTACATCATAGATTCACAATATTTGCGAAGAAATATTGCAGAAGGAACTTGGAGCAAGTAGACTTTTGGTATAGGTAATCAAATCTACTTATTTCAAGTTTTTTCCAAACTACATAGCTAATATTTATGTTCCCTCATCTCGTAGGTATGAATGGAAACATAGAGGCTCCACACATGTCCATAGTTTATTGTGGCTCGAGAATGCACCTAAATTTGATGAAATGGACTGGGAGGATACAACAATTATTGAGGCGACAAAACAATACTTTGATAAGTTTGTGTCTGCTTGGAACCCCGCCTGACTTGCAACCGCTTGGATTTTGTTCGCAAGTCACTCCTAGATGACCCTTGCTTGCTAGATACAACACAAATTCTATCCTCCTCCCCGCATGTAGACCTTGAAGAACTGCTTAATCGTGTTCAACGCCACACTAAATGTTCAGAGCAGACATGCCTGTGTAGAAAGCAATCACAACTGCAGTGCAGGTACAATGCCCCCTGGGCCACACAACCTACTTCTTCCTTGCACATTGAAAGTGATGGGAAAATTAAGTACCTCCCTTCTAGAAATGATGACAAATTGAACATCCACAATCGAACTATGATATACATATGGAGAGAAAATGTTGATTGCCAACTAGTACTTTCCCGCCATGTCATTCTTAAGTATATTGCAAAATATGCTTCGAAAGCCGAGCAATGTTCAAAAACATATCACCAAATGCTATCCATATTTTCAAGAGATGCTGATGCAGATTCTCCAGCACATATTGCGATCCGTAAAATGCTCACAAAAAGTTGTTGAACATGACATAAGCGCATAAGAAACATGCCACATGCTGCAAAAAATGCCACTTGTTATGTGCAGCCGTATCCATTTGTATCATTAAATGTTGGCAAAAAATTATGAGACGTGTCGTTGAAAGTGACGTCGATGCACAACAAACAACCACTTTCTTGGATGCATATAAAGTTTTTCCTACAACCATGGAACACCTACCACTTATTCAAGTTGCTCGAGATTGGAGCTACAACAAGAACCGTAAAGGTGATAAATGGAAAAAGTGATTGACACAAGAAATTGTTCGGGTCCACCCGAGATTTGTGGATGTCCCAACTCAGATTCAACGTCATATGACCTTTTTGTTGGTCAGAACTCCTTTTATACAAACCTTTCAGAAATATTACCTCCGAATTTGGCTCAACCCCACATGACATCAATGATGGCACTTGGGACATGTTCAAGCACAACTACAGACCGTGGCATGTTTTATGCACTACCACAGACACAAGAACATGCTACAGATGTTAGTTCTGACTCAGAGGTCGAATGCAATATTCAACATGAACCAATGCAAGAATGGCAAGTCTTCACACAACTTCATCGGGAAACAACACGGGTCTTGACAGTCTTGATATGTTGGGGAAACGAGATTTTGACATACACAATAATTGGAGCATACATGACGTTCCACAAGATTTGCAAATAACTGGTTCATCATTCATCGAGAGAGAAAAGGCAAGACACAATTAACAATAACATGCAGGCCACACCACCATCTTAACACTTCCTTTGTCTTCAGAACAACAACTAGCTCTTGATACCATACTACACCATTCAACAAACAAAACCCATCTACCTCCACTAAGATTGATAATTCAAGGAACGAAAGCACAAGAAAATCATTTCTGATAAATAAAATCAGAATACATTCACAACATCAAGCACATCTCCCTCACCTCTACTTGTGCTTGCCCCTACCGGTGTTTCAACATTCAACATCTCGCATCCACAATCCATGCATCCCTACGTATTCCAATCAAAGAACTGAAACCCCTTGAAGGTAGTGCATTATCATCTTTTCAAGAGTTGTTGAAACATATAGAATATGTTCTTATTGATGAAATGAGTTTCATCGGCCCAAAGTTACTAAGAAAAATTGACAGTAGGCTACGTGAAGCTTTCCCACACTCAAGAACATCTGAATTTGGGAACAAATCAGTCATCCTCCTCGGTGACCTCGACCAATTACCACGGTTTTGGACAATCCTCTTTATGCAAGTAATTCCTATGGAGCAACCCTTTGGAAGGGATTTCATTCTTCCATTACATTGCAAACAATATTTTGGCAACAAGGAACAACCAATGCACAAGTTTCATTCCAGAATTTACTGCTCCACATGTGAGATTCAACCCCTCTAATTGAGGATTGGGAACTCTTAATGTCTCGCACAGACACACACCTAACTCAACAAGAGCTCAACATTTTTAAGGACACACCACATTTGTTTGCAAAAAATGATCTGGTGGACTCCCACAACCTTAGATGTTGAAGGCA